>JACXGM010038945.1:0-10704 GCA_016801145.1 Umbra pygmaea
TTAAAGGGTTGGAGGGACAACTAGCTAGGTGGGTGAAGCAGCTGGCTAATTTTCAGTATAAATATCATCCACTGACAAGGGAAACAGCATGCCAATGCAGATGCTCTGTCCAGGTTACCGTCATTCTTGGCTGAGTCAGGCCCTGTGCCAAATCCCTCAGTCAACTGGGGCAAGACCAGACGATAGTGTGGGGGATGGTCTAGCTCAGGCCCAGATAGATGATGCAGAGGTTATGGAAACAGGGAGGGGTGGAGTTGAAGAGGTACGGAAAAACCCCAGTTTTAGAGCTGATTCACGACACTTTGCTGTGCCGCAAACGGGATTTTGGATGACGACATAGGCAAGATCCAATCACTGAATAGATTTACTTGTTTAAGAATATTCTCAGATAAATTCACATTCAATCCCTCTCCACCACACTTCGTGTGATACGATGTGCACTGTGAAGGGATATATTATATATTGCCTATATTAGGATCCAGTGTTCTATTAATAAACTATGAAACAATTGTGAATAAATAGCTTACAAAAGGCTACCTCATGTAGTTCATTTGGGCTTCTGTCAGTGGCATATGGAAAGGGGTGAGCAGCCACAAACGGGTAGTGCCTTGAAAGTGCCCTTCAAACTGCTGCTTCGGGCCACTTTCATTCAATATCGCGCGTCATGGGTAGACCCAGGCCATTTGGGTACCACATCCAAAATGTTGTTGTCTGCATCAAACTCAACTTGTGCGTTGATGCTGTGTTACCTCTTCTTATTCATATAAACATTCTTGTTGACGCTGGGAGCAATGATCTTTATATAAGTCCCATCCATTGCACCTACTACTCTTGGGAAGCCGGCTATTTGCATGAATTGTGTTTGCTTCTGTTGTATTATGCGGGGTGTTGTTGGGAAGTCAGTGAAATGCGTTACAATGTGTTGAGCTGTAAGTGCAATAATTGTTTCCATTACAATTCGGCTTATTGATGGTTATGATGGGCCAAATCATCAGCATTGCGTTGCAAACAAAGCATAATCACCACCTTCAATTAATCTGAAAATGAATTGCTGCATAAATGTCACTGGTAAAATGACGTTCCTCACATCATTCCTCACAGATGATGCCTGCTCTGTCCAAACAATACCATTTCTAATTAATTAAGCGGCGTCAAACAATTAAAAAAACATTCTTCCTCTCCTAAAAGATTTGTGCACGTCTCGGTCTACGCCATCACAAGCCCCTACTGGCAACTCTTAACCACTTGAGAGACCTCTCGAGCGGTCTTAAATAGCTGGGAGAGTAAGAGTGATTCTTAGCTTTGAGAAATTTGATAATTTGCTTTTACACTTAAGTTTGAGAGTAGGAGTACATTTTGTCAATTCTCAGCACTTAAGACTAAAATGGCACTTTGAGAAGCTTGATAAATACGGGCCCTGATAGACGGAGGCCCAGAAACGTTGGTGCTCTTTAACCGCCTTAAGCCATTTGTTCTGTTCACCCTCACAGAGGAAGTCTTACCTCAAGGAGTGGCGAGTACCCTGCCAGAGGATAAAGTGACCAGATAGTGGCAGGAGAGCCTGTAGGGAGACAGCTTCACAGCCAGGGGGACAACCCTTACATGTTCTTTGGTGGCCGCAGGACTGGAGGCCATCACTGTGGTCTAGGCACTACAGTATGGCAAGGGACTGACTCGTCTGCCCAGGAGGGGAGATAGAGTAGTGCAGGTACTGTACGTTCCTCTAGTCATCTCTATGGGCTCATCACAGCGGATGTTCAGCACCTGAGGACGGTTTATCTTGACCGGACTCTATATAACAGAGAGCCGGGAGCATCAAGAGCAGACGGGGGAGCTGTGTTTCATGAGATGATACAACCTACATGTGTGCTGTGTTAAGCTTGTCCATAGAAGTTACTTTGCCATGCCTGTCAGTTCCAGATCTTGTGCCGGGTGGGAGTGTGTTGTGGGGACCTTTATCAGATGCTCTTGCATGTGAAGTGCTATTTAAAGGCCCTGTGAATTGTTATATAGTGAGAGCAGGTTTTGTGCTTTGTCAGAGCCTCCTATGCTTGGCTCCTGTCTTGACCTTGTCTCCCTGGCCTCTATTACCCTATGAATTCATTTATTAAAGACAAAATTATCTGTACACCTTGTGTGTGGTTGGGTGTGTCTTAAGCTGGGATCACACGAAATACAGCCAAAAATCTACGACACCTTTCTTACTATGTAAGATGTCTTTGAGTGTCTAAAAAGGTGTCTACCAAATAAAATGTTTTGTTGTTATTATTATTATCATTATTATTATAATAATTATTATGACTGTTATTATTATGAGCCTGTAGGTTTTGTAATTACTGATAAGTGAAGAATAAGGGAAACCAGACAGGCAAATATCATGTTTTTATTAGCCAGAAGGTATGATTAGCTGATATGAACAGAGTGAGCTAAATCTTAGCACTGACTATTAAAAAGCATGTAGCCAATAGCTAGCCATTGCCTGAAAACAGCTATTAGAAAATAATGTTTTCCTTAGGATGCACTGATCTGTCAATTATCAGTGTAGAAGAGAGAACATTCTCTTGATACACAATAATTAAAGTGAATGAAAATGTCACTCAGACACATAAAGTCGGGAGACTTCAGTGTTTACTGTTTAAACGTCAGCATTGAATTGAACAGGTCAGTGACGATCAGGTTTAGACTGATTAAATCAAGGATACATCCCTTGATTAAATAGCTAAGAAGCTTTGTCTTGATAACACTCAGTGCTCTGTCGCCTGACTATGGCTTATCACCTGTTAATTATCTTATATTGTTCCGAGACAGGAGGTCCGAGGAAGGTCAATGCACCCATGTCATCCATTAACCAATCAGATGTTGAACCAATGTTCTATGTTTTCATTTTAATTACTGCATATGTTGCTGTATCTTATCTCTCAGCCAAACACCAATGTGTGTCAGTCAAACCCAAACAAAACTGTAAAACCAAAAGCTATGCTTAGGCATTGATACTGAAGGGTTTGGGAATCAAAATGACCACCTTAAATTAACATTTTAGTTATTTTACATTTTAGTAATTCAGTGTATGACAATCAGTACAGGGACATCCTATTCAGCAAGTTAAGGTTAAGTGCCTTGCTCACAGAAACAACATCATTGCATTTTACATGTTTTTACATTCTAGTCATTAAGCAGACACTATTATCCAGAGCGACATACAGAGACATTATCCCTGGAGCAACCTAGGGTGAAGTGCCTTGCCGGGATTCAAACCAGCAACCTTTCGACTACTAGTCCGACTCCCTAACCGCTGAGCCATATGAGCCCCATCATCTGGCCCATTCGGGTACCACTGAGCCACCCGATGCCCAAATGTATATATGATACTGTATCTTGGTATTTTGTTCCATCATTCAATCTCGTTCCCAACAGACTGGTCACAGCTTATTCACAAATCCTAAAATCCCCCCTGTATGTCAGCTGGCCTCACAACACCTGACAACCCAATGGAAATCTGCTCCCTGAAGGTCTGTCACACTGGGTGTTCCTGATGCGATCAGTGTGTTTAGTTGACAATGATGGGAAAGAACTGAGAATCTCAAACTTGATGCATTAATACTCCTTGCTCTCTGAAAACAAATTAGCTATTATTGATCACTGCACCTACTAAGTACTGTTTATATCTGTTTATGTGCAGTAAAGTATCTACTGTACATTATCATTAATATTACATTTGTTTAATTTGTAATTCAACATGAAATTGTAGGAAATTATATTAGAGACCCAGTGCTCTATTTCATCATCTGGGTCAGAATAATGGTTAATGGGATTAACTAAAAATATCCCATTAGTTTGAGAGCAATAATCCTCATAGGCCAGACACATAAACAGCATTAAAACAGAGCACAAAACCTCAATCTTAGTACTCAGTTCTTTTTAATGTTGTTATCACTACACAACTGTACATGTGCTGAAAAAAGATCACTTTTTGGGTACAGTTACACATTTTCTTTTATTTTATAACCTACTGTACAACATGTTTCCCTAATTCTATATTTAAAAGACAATTCTGAGTATTTTTCCTCTAGAAAATGAAAACTGGTCAAGATGTAAAATGCAAAGAAAATTTGTTCATATACATTTTTTATCAACACAATACTAATCTGTTAAGAATTCAAAAATCTATATTTGAGGTATTAATAATAATAATTGTCTTTCTTGCATCGTGGCATACTCTCCACCAGTCTTTCACATTGATGTTGGGTGACTATGCCACTCCTGGTACAAAACCTCAAGCAGCTCGGATTTGTTTGATGGCTTGTGACTATCCATCTTCCTTTTGATTACATTCCAGACAGAAGTTTTATGTGGGGTTGATTTAAGAAGAATTTGCCGTGGTTTCTTAATTTTTTCCAGAGCTGTATAGATTACAATGAATGTTGGGTGTTTTATAAACATTCTCATCAATTACTTCTGTATGATCGTATCCTGTAAGTCAAACTTTCAAGAGGCATGTATCAATGGGACAGGATTTCACAACATAGAAGTCAAAAGGCCAAGTATTTTCGATCCAGTCATTCTGCTACTTCACGTCATATCACTTTTTCTAATTGAGACTAACAGAGCAATGGCCTTTACAAATCCACTTCTCTCTGTTAGCCTATATATTTGTCCTCAAAGGTTTATATTCCCCTGAAGAATTGGTAATAGATGTACCATTTTTAAAGAAAACATGACTGAGCAGGCAAAACATTAAAAATCTCATAGGAGTCATATTCAACTGTAGGTCATAACAGAATGGCACAATCATAAAACAAAACACGGCAAAGGAAATAATGAAATGACACCTGTTCAAAAGTCTGCATACGCTAAATTCTCAACAAGGTGATTTGCCCCATTTAGCATCAATGACAGTGTGCAGTCGTTTGAGAGACATTTGAGTGAGTTGTCTTTGAGGCCCTGAATTCTTGCAGGTGAATTAGCTGCCCATTCGTCTTGTCAAAATGCCTCTAGGTCATGCAAAATATCTGGTCATCTTGCAGACACGTTTGAGAGCTCCCCAGAGCTCCCCAGAGCTCAATGAAATTAAGGTCAGGAGACTGTGATGGCAACTCCAGAACCTTCACCTTTTTCTGCTGTAACTACTGGAGGGTCAGCTTGACCTTGTGCTTAGGGACAATGTCTAACCCAAATCTCGGGCAGCGCTATGCCAATTTTGCAGGGTTCCCCGTGCCTTTAGAGCTCACAAACCCCCAAAACATCAGTGAGCCACCAACATGCTTCACAGTGGGGATGGTATTCTTTTCACTATAGGCCTTGTTGACACCTCTCCAAACATAACGCTTATGGTTGTGACCATAAAGCTCTATTTTGATCTTGTTACTCAAAATTACAGTGTGCCAGAAGCTGTAAGGCATGTCATGGTGTTGTTGGACATATTGTAACCAGTTTTTTTGTGTGGCACTGGCGCACTAAAGGCTTCTTTCTGGCAACTCGACCATACAGCTGAAACTGAAATTTGTTTAAGTATCGTCATATTGTGTTCTCTGAAACAACCACACCATCTTTTTCCAAAGCAGCCTGCAGGTCTCGCGAGGTTACCTGTGGGGTTTTCTTTATATCTTGAACAACTTTTTGGGCAGTTTTGGCTGTCATGTTTCTCGGTCTACCTGACCTTGGCTTGGTATCAAGAGATCCCTGAGACCTCCACTCATTTATGAGTGATTGATGAGTACTGACTGGCATTTGCAAGTTTTTGGATATCTTTTTATATCCTTTTCCAAATTTATGTAGTTCTAGTACCTTATTACTCAGGTCTTTTGTTAGTTCTTTACTCCTCCCCATGGTTCTGTATCTAGCCTGCTCAGTGCATCCACTTGAGAGCGAAAAAAACTCATTGACTATTTACTGTATACACAGACACCAATTGCAATTGAAAATGCCACAGGTGTGGGAAATAAACCTTTAATTGCTATTTTAACTGGTGTGTGTCATCTTGTATGTCTGTAACAAGGCCAAACATTCAAGGGTGTGTAAACGTTTGATCAGGGCCATATGGGCATATTTCTGTTATCAGTATGGTTTACAAAGGAGTCATTAATGGCTTCATATGATCACTATCCTTACTTAACAGTCCGACAGTCATATTGTCAGAAGCATAAATGTCAACATTTCTATGCAAACCTATGAGCACAACTGTATATTCATATTCTATGACCAAGATTGAATTGTCTACTACTAATAACACCCACCAATGGGGATGAGATCTGGGCCTGACAACTTTGGTGACTCATCCGATATGAATCTGATTTGGAAATGAATGAGGTGTGAGCCTTATTTGAAATAACATATAAGACAATGAATATTCATTCAATTTAAATTATAAATAATTTCAAAAACAGTATACAGTGTTGTAAGTAATTCACTTTTTTAAATCTATGGGCCAAATCAGTATTGACTTGAACACTGTACAGTAGGAAAACGTAATGATCTGTCTGTCAGCAGGATTCTTTTGAAACAGGATGTTTCATCATTGTTTACTGACAGTTTTTAGTCATGTTTCTATTGCAATGAATGGGCTGGAAAAGGTGTGTCTCAATAAGGTTTTACTGGATCACAACAATACAGTAGACTGCACGTCTCACTTCATCTTTTTATGTGTAGCATGTACAATCCTAGGCCACTAGGAAATTGTAAATAGTTATTTATTTAGGTAGTACATTACGTTTGAATTGTCCTGTAAGTACGTAAACATTATGACATTTAAATTATACAAATATTCATTAATACTGGAAAGTGTACAAGAGGTGACCGGCTGCATGTGAGAAACCATTTTTACAGAAAGGGAACAAGCTATAGAGATTGCAGCCAAGTTTTTTAGCTGCAGAATGCCTGAAAAGGCCATTTCTTATAAGACCATTTCTTGTAGGGTGAAGCTGTGTACTGTGCCAGATGACTTTACCACATGATGAGCAGGTGTTTCACTGAAGTTCCTTCAATCTCTCAAGGACATGGTCTATAAGTACTGCTGATCAGATGCAGAAAGACAGCTTATAGGATCTTCCATGGTGTTTTCTGTCTTCAACTTGCTCCGTGTCTTTACGACATGCAAATAAGATTTTTTTTTATTTTGATAAATATCGGTAAAATAAAAAAAATTATACAAACTAAATTAGCTATTTTCTCAAGTGGCCTAAGGCTGTCGC
This sequence comes from Umbra pygmaea, assembly GCA_016801145.1. Lineage (NCBI taxonomy): Eukaryota > Metazoa > Chordata > Actinopteri > Esociformes > Umbridae > Umbra > Umbra pygmaea. Next base: position 7,188 of record JACXGM010038945.1, read on the forward strand.
AAAGTACTTTAATATTTCCTTTGAGAAAACTGGAGTGTGAAGGGACACTATTGAATTCTATTTCTATTAAATGTGAGGGAAATGAAACAAAATGTATAATTTAAGCAGGTTCATTTACAGAATGCATCAGACCACACATGGCCATGAGGTCAAACGAAAGAAAGCTCTCTATACATTTGAACTTCTCAACTTCATGGAACTAAGGTGATAAATGAAATGTCTGTCTTGTGTAACATGTTTTTACAAGAGTTGGGTTTTCTGTTGTTTCACTAAACCAGGTTACTTCCTTAGAACACGTCACATTAAAAAGTGCCATCAGATTTATCGAAGCCATTTCACCACCGTGGAATTATCCAATACCTGCACTCTCCCTCACTCTCTCCTCTTAGTGTGTTGATTTTCATTTATGTGGTTTTGAAACTTTACTCTGATTTGCAGCTGCGATTGTTTAATGAGACATGGCATATTGGCAGACAAAGACCTAATTAAAATTCCATCCATTATGTTTTAATTATCAACTTGTCCACTGCAGAACGTTTAAAGTTATAGAGTGGACAGTTGTCTCTTCATAGTTCTGATGAACAATAAAAGAAAAGAAACGTCCCTTTTTCAGGACACTGTAGTTTAAGGATAATTAGTAAAATGCTGAACAACTTTACAGATCTTACTAGTAAAAGGTTTAAACAAAGCTTTCCACGCTTCTTCAATGACCCCAAAAAATTAAAGAAGATGCTCCTGTGAAACCGTCGTTAAGACACCAATAGCTTACAGACTGTATGTATTTAAGGTCAATGTATATGAACAACTGAGGACACGAAAGAGACCTTTCTACTGACTCTGAATCACACCAAAAGAAAGATGCCCAGGGTCCCTGCTCATCTGCATGAATGTGCCTTAGGCATGCTGCAAGGAGGCATGAGTACTGGAGATGTTCGTACTGTGTCCGTACTGAGACGCCTAAGACAATGCTACAGGGTGATGGGAAGGACAGCTGATCATCTTCCAGTGTTAGAACACCTGCACAGTATCGGTACATTCAAACATGACACCTGCATGGTACAGGATGGCAACAACAACTGCCCAAATTACACCAGGAAGGCACCATCCCTTTATCTGTGCTCAGACTGTCCGCAAAAGGCTGGACTGAGGGCCTGTAGCCCTGTTGTACGGCAAGTACTCACCAGACACCACCAGCAACAACATCACCTATGGATGAGTGACGGGTTGCGGTTTGTCTCACCAGGGGTGATGGTTGGACTTGCGCTTATCGTCAAAGGAATGTATCGAGGACTGTACTCTGGAGCGGGATCAATTTGGAGATGAAGGGTCCGTCATGGTCTGGGGTGGTGTGTCAGCGTCATCGGACTGAGCTTGCTGTTATTGCAGGCAATCTCAATGCTGTGCGTTACAGGAAATACATCCTCCTCCTTCATGTGGTACCCTTCCTGCAGGCTCATCCTGACATGACCCTCCAGCATGACAATGCCACTAGCCATATTGCTCATTCTGTGCAAGGTGAGGGCTAGTGCCATTCCCCCCAGAAATGTCCGGGAACTTGCAGGTGCCTCGGTGGAAGAGTGGGGTAGCATCTCATAGCAAGAACTGGCAAATCTGTTGCAGTCCATAAGGAGGAGATGGATTGAAATACTTAATGCAGCTGGTGGCCAAACCAGATACTGTCCGTTACTTTTGATTTTGACCCCCTTTTTTTCAGGGACACATTATTCAATTTCTGTTAGTCACATGTCTGTGGAACTTGTTCAGTTTATGGCTTCGCTTTTAATCTTTGTATGTACATACCATCATCTTCACATATGTTCAATTTAAATTACAGAAGTTGAAAGTGAGAGGATGTTTCTTTTTCTTCTGAGTTTTAGGTTAAAATATATTTTTGGTCCTAGGATTGTAGGTCAACAGTAAACCCAGACAAAAAGCTATGTTTATTATTTATTTTGTTTGAGATTTTCCTCCAATTCCCTCTCTAACCCTGAATTGCTGGCAGCACCCAACATGGAATCCTTTACTTGTATCATGGTTACGACCATAGATTTTATAATCACTGGATGGAGCCATGTGTGACGTCACCCATTGGTTTGATAATAGCTGATTTGGGTCACCGAATTTGCCGTTACAGGCGCAGACATCTTGGTTGCGGATGTGACGTTTTTAGACGAGAGGAAGGATTAATCTAGCTAGCTAACTGATATTAATTAGGATACTAACGAAAAACAGTATATAAAACGAAATGTAATGTTACTTACTGGAAAAACTGAACTGCCAACTTTGAGTGTCTTATCCATAGAAATTGAATGATTAGAAGTGCCATTCCAATGCAAATAAATGTAGCAGAATGGTCTGAGTGGCAGCCATTTTTACGTGTACCATTCCATTGTACACGCATTCTACCATTCTAATTCCGTATTAAACCGATTCGCATGTTGTTACCGTGACAACTAACGAGAGTCGCCATTTTTTTGTGTACTATTTGAATGGCCAAGCAGAACAGTTTAATAAGGCTTCTATAGATTTAATTTCTATGGTCTTATCCTACAAACGAAGAACATTGCCACGCCCTAAACGCCCCTTTGCTTTATCGCCGATTTTAAAATCAACAAGACCATAATTTAAAAAAAGAATAGCATGATAAATAGCAGAAGGCCTAAATCTAGCGATTAGGACCATATACTCATTATGAAAATGTTTATTGCGGGAATAAATCAAGTGAGACGTGTTTCTCATTCTCATAGACTATTATAGAAACCGAGCTCTTTTGCAACCAGACGTATCGCCCCCAGCTGGAATTCAGATAGAATGCAGGTTTAAGGCACTTCCTCATTTGTGTCAATTTGCCAAACCGGATGCTCACCCTGTGGTTACGACCATACTTGCGCAATTTAATTTATAGGTACCCGATCTGAACACAAGGAGTTGCTGGAGAGCGATGTGGTTGGATATATAATCTGACTTATCTAACCCAAATCACAGGCAGCGCTATGCTAATTGGAAAGTCAATTAGCTGGGGAAAGTAAGGAACCCATGGTCAGGAACCCATGGTCAGGCACAAACACATGAACATTGTGACGTAGACTGTCCATCAAGAAGCAATCTAAAGGGATGCTTTAATTCTCTCCTATTTCTTCATCCAGAGAAACCAGCTAAATTTGTGAAAAAATTATAGTGAACTGATGATCATTTAGAGAACAATTACCACCAATTTGTAGACATTGTGAAACAATTTTAGATCAATGATCATTGTATTATTTAAAAGCCAAAGGGCTGGAATACAGAGCTAAACACAACTTGCCATTGTTATCTCCATTGTTATCTCCATTGTTATCTCCATTGTTATCTCCAAATCTCTAAATAATAGAAAACAAATAGTTGAATCCACTTTTCTACCTGTCATTGATTATGGAGACAATCTATATGCATGCCTCTGCCTCTTTTCTAAAACCTCTTGATGCTGTATATCCTCTGTTCTAAAACCTCTTGATGCTGTATATCCTCTGTTCTAAAA
>JACXGM010038946.1:0-10704 GCA_016801145.1 Umbra pygmaea
GAGCCTGCCCTTTTCCCCGAGCCTGCCCTTTTCCCTGAGCCTGCTCCTCTCCCAGTGTCATGTCCCGCTCCTCTCCCAGTGTCATGTCCCGCTCCTCTCCCAGGGTTATGTCCCGCTACTCTCCCGGTGCCAGTGTCTGCCCCTGTCCCGGTGCCAGTGTCTGCCCCTGTCCCGGTGCCAGTGTCTGCCCCTGTCCCGATGCCAGTGTCTGCCCCTGTCCCGGTGCCAGTGTCTGCCCCTGTCCCTGTGCCAGTGTCTGCCCTTGTCCCAGTGCCAGTGTCTGCCCCTGTCCCAGTGTCTGCCTCTGTCCCCGTGTCTGTGTCTGTCTGTCTGTCTGTGTCTGTTTGTGCTGTGTTTTTGCAGATTCCTGTGTCTGCTGTGGTTCCGGTGCCTGGTCCGCCTTCGCCTCGGCTTCCGCTTCTCCCTTGCTCGGCCGGACCTCCGCCTGCCCGGACTCAGCCGTCCGGTCCGTCGCTGCTGCCTCCGGCCCGTCGTTGTTTCTTCGTCCCTCTGGTCCGCTGCTGCTGCCTCCGCCCTCCGGCCCGCCGTTGCTGCTTCGTCCCTCCGGGCCGCTGCTGCTGCCTCAGCCCTCCGGCCCGCCGTGGCTCCATCCTCCGGCCCTGTCTACTTGTCGGCTTCACCCTGGTGTGCCTCCGCCCGCCTGGTTTCTGCTGCTGCTGTCTCCTGCCTGGGTCTTCTGCCACCTGGAGTCCTGTGGCGTGTCCACCTTTTGGCACCTCAGGAGCTGCGCCTTGGGGGGGGGGGGGTCTGTAACGTTTCCCAGTTCCCCTTCCCTGGAAACTGCCACTTCCCTGTTCTCTTGTGTTCTGAAATACAATTCCCAGTCACCAGTTCTACTTCCTGTGGACTACAGCTTCCTTAGCAATGTATGTTTGGAACTGCAATTCCCATAGCCCGGACTCAATCAGCCTGATTCTGTACATCATTCCAACGCTTGTGAAAACAGGAGAAGTACCTTGTATCACTCAATGTAATATTATTTAAGACCATTATACTGCTTCTAGAATCACTCAAACGACACACAAAATTATACATATAATTCCTTAAAACGGCATGCAAGGTGGGTATATTATTAGATACAAATATTTTACTTTATTATTTTACTTGTCCACCTTGGAAGCTTAAGTAAAATTCTTAACGCATCATTAATGCTACCTGAAGCTTTTTTGTATTTTAGCTTTAGTATACTTCCACCACAAGTGGGCTGTATAAAGAGAAGTATAGTATGCCCTGAAGAGAGCTCTTTTAACATAGTTTGTACACATGTAAAATTTACGAGCCATATTAGCCTGCCCATATAACTTACAGCATATTAGCCTGCCCATATACTTACAGCACTGGCACTGCACATCATCGTCATCATTTAACTCATTTGTAATGATATGACCTAAGTATTTAACCTTATTTACCACCTTAAAACTTGTTGATCCAGATAGAAAGAAGGAAACTTTAGCTTAAGGTCCTCTTTGGTTTTCGGAATCATAACCACAGATTTTATAAAGATTACATTTAATATCATGCTGCACACCTATTAACTGCTATGTTTGGAGGAAAAATTTGCAAGTTTGTAGTCGGATTGGATGTTGTTTTAGAGACTCTAACTACTGTAGTTTGGTCAGCTCATTCTAAATACACTAACGGTCAGTGTTTCCTGTCCTAATAAACAACATGATGGAAGACTTCTGCATTCTGCCTCCATTTCCACATCGACATTGTTACAGTATTGGTGTCTCATTTTCAATTGTTAAATTTTATGTTACTTTTAGAAATTATCACAATGTTGAACTGAAAACCTTTTTGAATTATAAAATATAAATGATTAATTAGTTGAATCTAGTGTGTTTGTGCTGGATGGACAAGAGCAAAAAATATGTCAACATTTTTTTTCCAGGATTCATTAATCACAAATTGTAATAATCTGTCACTCCAGCCATGCTGTATCTTAATCTGTTCTTTAGAATATTATCGATTTTTGTTCTAAAATACTTAGTAATACTTACTTTCTTAGTTGTGGGTTCTGTGCCTAAACAAAAATGGTTTCTGAAAATTTTAATGTCACTTTCACTTATAAGTAGTATGACCTTTGACCCACCCTGATGTGTAATGTGTCACACACTAGATGGCAGTAAAACCTGCTATAACATAGAGCCTTATACATTTACCTAAAGGATTATTAGGAACACCCGTCCAATTTCTCCTTAATGCAATTATCTACTCAACCAATCACATGGCAGTTGCTTCAATGCATTTAGGGATGTGGTCCTGGTCAATACAATCTCGTATTGTCAGAATGGGAAAGAAATGTGATTGAAGCAATTTTTAGGGTGGCATGGTTGTTGGTGCCAGACGGTCCGGTCTGAGACTACAAATTGCAAGATCACACCAAAATTAGACAGTTGAAGACTGGAAAAATGTTGCCTGGTCTGATGAGTCTCGGTTTCTGTTGAGACATTCAGATGGTAGAGTCAGAATTTGGCGTAAACAGAATGAGTACATGGATCCATCAAGCCTTGTTACCACTGTGCAGGCTGGTGGTGGTGGTGTAATGGTTTGGGGATGTTTTCTTGGCAAACTTTAGGCCCCTTAGTGCCAATTGGGCATCGTTGAAATGCCACTGCCTACCTGAGCATTGTTTCTGACCATGTCCATCCCTTTATGGCCACCATGTACCCATCCTCTGACAGCTACTTCCAGCAGGATAATCCACCATGTCACAAAGCTCGAATCATTTCAAATTTTTTTCTTGAACATGACAATGAGTTTACTGTAATAAAATGGCCCCCACAGTCACCAGATCTCAACCCAATAGAGCATCTTTGGGATGTGGTGGATCGGGAGCTTCGTGCCCTGGATGTGCATCAATCCCACAAATCTCCATCAACTGCAAGATGCTATCCTATCAATATGGGCCAACATTTCTAAAGAATGCTTTCAGCACCTTGTTGAATCAATGCCACATAGAATTAAGGCAGTTCTGAAGGCGAGAGGGGGTCAAACACAGTATTAGTATGGTGTTCCTAATAATCCTTTAGATTAATGTATATAGTCCATATACGGCTCTGCTATAACCAGCATGTTGGACTTTTATTCATTGTTCTCCTGTGCTATATATAAACATAAATTGCAAGTATCAATGAAAACAAAACAAAACTTAATGTGAGGTCCGCCCTCTGTTTTGAATCAACCAATCAAAATAATGCTGCCTTGAGAGCAGCTCTGCCCTGAGAACATCTCTACTGCAGGTGCATTTGTCATAATGTTTGTATCATACATAGTGATGGCAGTCTGACACTGAACCTTCCATATCTGCTTTAAACCATTAACTACAATTCCAATTGAACTAATTCTCTGAAGTGATCACCTGAGTGTTTCGCAGCGCCACCGCCACACGTGCAACCTACTATCAATGGGATATAATTGTTTTTACAAATAAAGACTGATTCACTTGTGTATTGTGGTTTTGGTTATTGGGGAGAGGGTGCTTGGGGAAACAGAGGTGCTGGGAAAATATGGCACAAGTTGGGTGTGCTTGTGTACCTATTGCCAGGGAGATTTAAGATAAATATTTTTATTAAGGAACATTATTTTTTCCTCACTTTTTGGGTTGTTTCTTTTTTTTCCTCACAACCTAATGGCTACACTCATCATATAGGCCTATAATTATAAAGTAGGCTAATGTTTGTATGCAGACTTGAGACAGCTATTAGTATAGGCTACTGATAGTTACAGTTCTATAACTCTACTTTTAGCCTAATAATATTTAACAGCCAGCGCACCTTATCAGGAGTGATCAGAATAAAGTTTTCCCACCTGTCAGAACCAACTCTCTTCCTAGATGGTTCCATAGTAATAAAAATAAATCCATATGAACAAACTAATGTTTGTCATTGTAGAGCAGAGGTCCTCAAACCCTTCCATGGAGATCCTAGTGTATGCTGGTTTTTTCGACCTTTCCTTCAATTAGAGCATAATTAGGACCTAGACTGCCAGGTGAGGGGAGATACTAACCAATTAGTGAGCTACTCCATCAGGCTTGTACAAGGTAAAAGTGAAAACCTGCATACACTAGGCCAGGGGTATTCAACTCTGGACCTCGAAGCCAGATCCACTCCACTTTTTCATTGCAACCCTCTAATCTGAGATTTATTTAGACCTGGGACACCAGGTGAGTCCAATTAAGTTGAGGTAGAACAGAAAACCAGCAGGCTCCGGACCCCGTAGGGTTAGAGTTGAATACCCCTGCACTAGGCCCTCCATGGATGGGTTTGAGGACCACTGATTTAGAGGCTACTACAAACCAAACGCAATATTGTGCATTAAAGTTTTAATGCTTTGAGCGGGCTAGAATTCTTACTTAAAACGACTGTTTCGCGTGTGGTGGTGGCGCTGTGAAGTGTGAACCACTCAGGTGATTCATTCAGAGAATGAAGCAGTGGCTACTTTGGACGTCATATGTCACGTGAATTTTCTATACCAAAGCAACCTTGGGAGCAGTGGTTCAAATGATTTGTAGTTAATGGTGTAACTGACATCACTACAACATATCTGAGTAGAATCATTCCCCAAATGGGAGTTGTCCCCAGTCTGTAGTCAAAAGAACTGCAAGGTGTGCTTTTACCTACAAAATAATCTAAACTAGAAAAACTAGAACAGTTATTTCTGTAATGGTTGGAATTAGACACTGATCCTGCAGTAGAGCATGCTGGGAAACATGATGACCTTAGTTCAAAATAATGTGTCTGAGTCTTAGGCATTTTATTACTGTACATTTTGTCTTCAAAGTAATTTGAAGCTGTAATCATATTAAAATCACATTTTATTTGCTTTTTTGTTACCTTTCGTAGGACCTAATACTGATGAGAGCAATCTGAAACTGTTTCACAAGCAAATTTTAAAAGGATTTGTGGTCACAAATAACCTAATAAGTGAAAATCTAATCAAATGTGTTTTGACAACCCATGGAACTAGCCCAAAGCCTTAGAATTCACCTTTAAATGTAACAGCAATTTGAAAAAATCTTTGCAAATCACATTTTTGATGTTGAAAGGTAACAAATCACTGCATAGCTTAAGACAAGATCAAAATCACCCAAAGTGCATTGTGATTTATAGTAATTTACAGCTTTTTGATAAAATAGTAATATACTGTTAGATTTTACTGTATTTTTACAGCAGTTTTTTACAGTGTACTGTAAATATTAGAAAATAAAGTAATGAGTTGTAAACTTGAAACACATTACCAATGCTGTAAATATAAGCATTTTACTGGTGACTCTACTGCCAGTAATCTTCTCTAAATGTCAGAAAATAAAGTAATGAGCTGTAAGCTTCAGCCTTGTGGCTTTTCTAATCTGCTGAGGTGTGCACTTATTCCCTGGCAATGCACAGTCTGTTATGTGTTAATGCTGACATAGGTACCGAGTTCACCATTCTCTGGGATATGTTTTCATGCTAATCGAATGTGCCCAGTTTTTGTGCAAACGATGATTACCTTATAATGCTAGTTGTGAGGGCATGGATGAAGTAAAAAGAAATCACTATTTTATATCACTAACAAGGCTCAAAATATCACCATACTTCCACGGTGGGAAATTTAGTGTACCTACAAAAAAGCTTTGAGAACTTTCTAAGTGTACAGACAGTTTATTAAAAATATAGTTTAAAAGACAGTAGCCTTTGCATATACAAGCAAGCACCATCTTAGGGAAAACAGTTGAACATGAACGCTGTGCTATGTGAGCTGAACTGTGACTTAAATCTCCCAGGTTTTTCAGTCATTCATGCAGATCAATGAGCAAGACTTACAGCTGGCGATGCAAACTAAAATCAAACCATTCGCTCACAGTTCAGCTCAGGTACCACGGCGTTATTGGTGATGATCGAAGCTTCAGATATCACACCATTCTCTGACTGACAGGTGTTGAAAAGCTTTGGTTCTGTTCGAAAAAATTGGTGCATTACCACTGAAAGAAAATTAAATCCCTTAATTAATAATTTCAAGTGCTGTCAGTAAAGATTTTAGAAATGGAGCATTTTGCGAGAGCAGTTTGAGATGGCAGTTTGAAAGTAGGGTCTGGCTGCAGACGGGCGCTGTCAGGCAGAGCAGTGTGAGTCCAGTGGGCGTGGCTTGGGCACTGTGGAGCCAGTGGACATTATTAATAACTGCTGTTGACTAAACATGGCATTTTCTACCAATTTTTTATTTTAGTTATTTGCTGTTTTTCAAAGATAGGTTAATAAACAATTACTGTTTTTATCAAGAAATATATAAAAAAATTAAGCAATTAAAGGCGTTTGATTTCCAACAGAAGAAGGCATACACATTTGGTTTTTGCAATTGTACAATAGGTGAATTTATATAAATTTATATCCATAAGTTCATCCTACATCCTGATTTACATATTAAAGCGTTGTGCTTTATACATTTCATGTGGATTACTAAACTCATTCTATGAATCCTCCTTTTGGTAAGGATTTAGATGTGTTCATTGGAATCGAAAATATCATCACAGAATTCGATATGAAGCTTGTAGGCACTGTGAGGCCTATGGGTACTGTGAGGCCAGTGGTCAATATGAACCTTGTGGGCACCGTTCAGGCAAAGTTCAAGCTTCAAAACAATGTGTTCATCAAATTTGTTGAATCCTTCCTGCCATTCTTGATAACTGCATACTTTTTATTAATTTATTTATTTAACTTTTATTTAACAAGGTAAGTTGACTAAGAACAGTTTGTTATTTACAGCAACGACCTGGGAGCAATTAGGGTAAAGTGTCTTGCCCAAGGACACAACGACATTTGGCTCAGTCGGGAATCGAACTGGCAACCTTCTGACTACAAGTCTGACCCCCTACCCACTGAGCCATCTGCGCCCCAATCTGCGCCCCATCTGCGCCCAATCTGCGCCCCATCTGCGCCCCATCTGCGCCCCAGTGTCAGTATACGATCTGACACTTTGTGCAAGTCCTGAAGTAAAAAGTACAATATGACCAAATGATGTATGATCTCATTAATTATATATATATATATATATTTTATATATTAATTATATATTAACACACAAATTTAAAACGCTAACCATCAACAACACCATGTAGGCCACCAGTCCTGCACAGTAAAAATTGCTCTAAATTTACAAGGGAATTCTACAGTAATATATTGTTTTCTTGACATACAGCACAATTACTGTAAACAGAAAAGTGTTAAGGATGTTACAGCACCTCCCTCTGCAAATGTTTGTAATTACAGTATTTAACTGTAAACTTGTACACCAGCTTAAGTAATCAAGGACTTGTTGATTAGTAGACAAGTTGAATCAAGTGTGCTAGCTCAAATACATGGACTGGCTGGTGGTACCTGAGGAAAGGCCGAAGCCATCTGGCGTTTGAGTTTGTAATTAAAATATATCTTTGATTTTGAAAGCTACACCCTCCTCCTTCCTTGACTTTTCCTAAATATGTGTATTTTACATTATTCCGTTGTCCAATTTCAAAAATCTCAAACAGAAAGCTTTTTATAGATGATTTCTATGTTTTTACCCCTAATTTCTACTAAAACCACAAAAATCCGACACCGCCTAACGTTGATACCCAGCCAATTATCTGGTACCCAGCCGCTGAGCAACCAAGGCGCTAAGCACCTCTCACTGAATGAATGCTGTCAATGGCTCAATGGTCAATAACCACAGACAAAATATATTTAGCCCTGGCTGAGAATGAACTAAATAATGTGTATCATGTTGTAAAATATTTTTAACTTTAGTATTTGCAATATACTGTAATAATTAAAGTGACTGGCTATGTGTTTTAGAATTGCCGCCGATTATTTTACAACAATGAAATGCTGCTTCTCATAATTCAACATTTTACATAGGCTACATTCATGTTGTAGCAAAATAAATAATTGAATAATATTTGCATTATAAGTAGGCTATTTATTGTTACCAATACTACCATAATCCTTAAGTTTTAAAATCACAATTAGCCAAATGTTGCCGTGTTTACACATGTAATTCTCCATGTCGGATATAGCCTATTACACTAACTAAAAAAATATGTGCTCAGTTCGCATAACGCATTACATAAATGGAAGGGCAGAGGAATTTATGAAAGAACTATTGGATGCCCGGGAAGTTATATGATTATGAAAACATAAAAATTTAATGTTTGTAAACATGCTTCAAGTCTATATCTCGTCAGTGCAAAGAGTTGTTGTGGTGAGCAGATGCAGTAAAATGCACTAAACTTTGTAATTTAATATAAATTATAAAAAACTTTATAGGCCATGATTATAGTCTTCCATATTTCATTCTTTAATTACTGCATATTCAACTCTATACTTTTTCTATATTGTTTTCTTCATAGTAACGATATAATCACATTATAAGCAGTTTTACTCTCTGTAGTTGTCACAGTTCCTCCGTGGGTGTAGGTGATAGAAACAGGAGTGAAGGAATATAATAACTCAATCGTAGTATATTCAGAAAAAGAACAACTGCCTCGTGGGGCATAACCGAACAGAAACAAGGACACGAAACCGGAACCTGTAACAGGGATCAACAATTGACAGGGGGATATGCACAAACACAAACTAAATACTAAACCACATGAGGACTAACACGAAACACCTGCAAGGATAATTAACAATGACGTAACCGAAACAGACACATAACATATTCAATGCATAGCAACAAACACAAGGGGGAACCAAAACATAACAAACACACAGGGTAGTAATCTACACCATGAAACATGCACAGGGAAGAAACCTAAACCATGAAACACACATAAGGAAGCAACTCAAAGGGAACATGTGAAACTAAGCAGGGGGTCCGGACGACAGCGGCGGCTGAGCAGGGGGTCCGGACGACAGCGGCGGCTGAGCAGGGGGTCCGGACGACAGCGGCGGCGACAGGGGTCCGGAGGACAGCGGCGGCTGAGAAGGGAATCCTCCCAGGAGGCGTCCTCGTCAAACCCCGGCAGTGGAAGGAGGATTAGGACCTCCAGGTCCGTGGCCAAGAGGGGCTCAGGTGTGGGTGACGCAGAGCAGACTGCTGCCGGAGGCTGTGGCCGTGGGCAGACTGCTGCCAGAGGCTGTGGCGAGAAGGTGGTAAGGCCATCTTGTGGAGAGGCCCGTCATCCATCTTGTGGAGAGGCCCGTCGTCCATCTTGTGGAGAGGCCCGTCGTCCATCTTGTCGAGAGGCCCGTCGCCCATCTTGTCGAGAGGCCCGTCGCCCATCTTGTCGAGAGGCCCGTCGCCCATCTTGTCGAGCCCGAACATTGACTGTAGCAGGCGGGTGAACTCCTTGTGGTCATTTAGTATGGGGTGTTCTGCCTCCCACAGGGCATCGGCAAAGCTACGAGCCCCGCCCTCCAGCTGGGAAATAGTGAGGACCACCAGGTCCCTCTCCGATAGGGGCCTGTACTCACACCTCTGTATTAGACCCCTCACCAACCCTATCCGGTACATAGGGACCCTAACGTGGGAAACGAGGGAAGTCCACGAGGGAGCTATCCTTGACGCCAGGGGAGCTAGCCTTGATGCTAGGGGAGCTAACTGGGCTAAGAAAGCTAGCCTGAGAGTTTGCGGGGCCAACAGGACTAGCCTGGGAGCTAGCAGAGCTAACAGGGGTGGTACTCAGACAGGGAGCCTCACCTTGAAAACCTGCACCTGGGTACTACAGGGTCTAGTTGGAGAGCTAAGGGGTTTAGCTGGAGAGCTAAGCTGGGTGAGTGGAAAGCTGGGAGGCATACTAACCTGAGAGCTAGGTGGACAGGTAGGCTGGGAGCGAACACTCCAGCTAGCATGTGAACTAGCACTATAGCTAGCCTGAAAACCTGAGCAGGAGCTATGGGACCTAGCTAGGGCTCTGGAGGGGCTAGCTAAGATGCTAGGGTAACCAGCAGAGGGAAGAGAGAAGCTATGCTGTGGTATAAGAGATTGAGGAGCGCCTGCAACACAGGCAAGGTACCGCACGCATACTTCCTCATGTTCGTCACATTCCCCGCTGTCCCTCGCCTCCACAAATCCACAATCCTCCACAATCCTCCGCTACCTCCGGTTCGTCGTTGTCATCCTCCCCTGAAGAAAACAGGTCGGATTCTGAGCCCCACCTGGAGGCAGACACCAGGGATAGAGCCTCCCTGTATGGCCACATTAGAGGAGGGTATCCGAAGTATCGAGATACAAGAACATGAAACCGGAACCTGTGACAGGAATCAACAATCGACAGGGGATATGTACAAACACAAACTAAATACTAAACCACATGAGGACTAACAAAAACCTCTGGGAGGATAATTAACAATGACGTAACCGAAACAGACACATAATATATGCAATGCATAGCAACAAACACAAGGGGGAACCAAAACATAAAACACACAGGGTAGTAATCTAAACCATGAAACACACATAGGGAAGTAACCTAAACCATGAAACACACATAAAGAAGCAACTCAAAAGTGAACATGTGAAATTAAACACTTTACCTCTACACATTCGCAAAATTGATTCAATTTCTCATTTTAAAATTCAGATAAAAACGTATTTGTTTAGATTAGCTTTTAATGATATAATTGTCTGATGTGCAGATTGTGTTTTGTATGTCTTCTATTTATTGCATTGTTTTATACTGTACGGTGTCCTTGAGTGTCTTGAAAGGCGCCTATAAATAAAATGTAT
>JACXGM010038947.1:0-10704 GCA_016801145.1 Umbra pygmaea
ATACATGCTATTCCGTTCTGACCTCTGCCTGTTTGAATTACTCTGCCTGTGGATATCCCTCGTTGTACCTTAGCCATATTAGCTCTCCCGGTCTGACATATACCTTATCTTGGATTATTCTTTGCTTGTTCCTATAGACAGTCATTCTGGTCAATAAATATAACATTGTTCTATTTCACATTTTGAGTGCTCATTACAGGCGGCAGGCTGGGGCAAGACAGGGCTTTCACCCCGACAAATAAGCTTAGCTCTCCTATCGTTTAAATGATGGCCAACCCTACCTTTCTCTTGCCTGAAGTGCTTTAAACCATTTTAAGAAACAGTATGGAAGATGCTTAAAACCGTAATGATGTGCAGTTCGAACAATCCGTCAACTCCTTTTTTAGTGACTCGTTCAATTGTGTCGTTAATTTAATATAATTTTGTTATAAGTAGCTACTCCTTGAGCCCAATACTAAAACAACAATGGCTGTTTGTTTTACGTTTTCTAAATTAAATAGATCAAGCTGTTCCTGTAGTATTAAAAAGACACATTTGATGTAATAATTGATGCAGCTAATATGAGTGAAAAAATCAATCTTTATTTATTTTCTAATGCCAACACAGGACAGCAGGCATGTCAACAGACTTTCAAAACTCTTGGGGCTCAGACAACCTGTGGCTGGGAGAATTGCATGTGTTACAATGGCTATATTTAAAAAAACCATATCACCATGTCATTTTTTGGGAAATATATAGCCTAAATATTATATCCTATATGGAATGGCACATGTATTCTCCTCACAGTTTCTCACTTAACTTCTCAGATCTAAATTTAAAATATACAGCAGAGATCTAGAAAGGATATACATTTTTCTACACATTACCCTTCATAAAAACTTTAATATTTTGGAAACTATACCATCTACCTCAAGCCTGCTATATCTATATCTCAAAAGCAGCTTTTTTCCATCTCTGGAACATTGCAATAATTCAAAATTTTCTGTCAAGGAATGATGCAGAAAAGTTAATCTGTGCTTTTGTTAGTTCCAGATTGGATTATTGTAATGCTCTCTTCTGGCTACTTAGACAAAACCCCAAAAAAACTTCAGTTAGTGCTTAACACAGCCGCAAGAATTTTGACTAGAAATGCAAAATCGGAACACATTATTCCAATTCTAGCCTCTCTACACTGGCTGCCCATTAAGGCTAGGGCTGATTTCAAAGTTTTACTATTAACCTACAAAGCACCACATGGACTTTTCCCTACTTATTCGTCTGATTTGGTGCTACCATACATACCCTCACGTACATTACGTTCACAAGATGCTGGCCTCCTTACTGTTCCCAGAATTTGTAAACAAACAGCTGGTGGAAGGGCTTTCACATATAGAGCTCTAATTCTGTGGAATGATCTGCCAACCCATGTGAGAGATGCAGACTCAATCCCAACATTTAAGTCTATGCTGAAGACTAATCTCTTCAGTAAGTCCTCTGGTATAGTGTAGTCTGGCCCAAGGGGCTTAAAGAGAATGGCGGCACTGTGATGAACTGCCCATGCTGGCTTGCCTGGTAGGCTCTCCACTAGGATATCCTCACTCCAACGCCACACCCTGGGTGATTACGGTCTGTTGGTGACCCTTTGGGGGTGTGGTCTTGGCAATGTGGGTGGGTCGGAAGCAACCCTGCTTGCTCCTGCCCAAAGTTTTCCGTTTGCAGGACCATTTCTCTTGTCCCCCCAGTCTCAGCCCTAGATGTTATGCTACAATAGTTTATGTGCCAGGGGACCAGGGTTTTTCTGTCCCCAGAGGCAGATTATATATTCATTTTGGGGTCAGAGCTGTGTCAAGGTACTAGACCCAAGGTTTGCCCACTCTAATGTTCCTGATGTCATGTTCATCCTAGGAGGAGCCAAACCCTTGGAACATGCGACAAGACCATGTGGCCTGAACTCCTTCCTGTCCCCGTCCTGTGCCCCACCCGCTGCTGTGTTGGTGCCCACGTCATTGCTGTTGGTGATCACACAATTGCTCAAACAGTTGGAATCATAATGAGTATGTTAAAATTACGTTACATGTATGCCTTCCTAAATACAGTCAGATGAATAACTACATATCCAGAAGAACATAACATCCATTGCAGGTCAAAATTTGTAAAATGTATTACACATGTCAATAGTTTACGTCTCCTTTCCTAATTTGATAAAATAGAGAGAAACACATTTGTAAAAGCGAATGCAAAAGCTGCATGTTTGTGTTCGCATTTGCACTAAGCATTATAGACGTTTTGTGTGAAATGAGAATGTCTGTTTGAAGTGACTTTCTCCAGCGTATCACCTTTGTCAATAATCATCTATTTTTGCTAAGAATCAATGTACCACACAGCTCAGCAGTGTGTAAGATGGTAGGAATATGCACAGAACAATGATCATTCAATACGTAGGAACTAACACTGAAGACAGAAAGCAAAACTGCAGTATTCATTTTCCGCTAGACATTCAATTGTTATAAACTTTAGAGACAAAACTTTCTTTATATGCCAGTTTCTGCTGTCAAGAAAGATAAATGTCGGCTGTGATTTCAGCTCATTCCGGGGCGTCCCTCCTGCCATGTTCTTTAGTACACTCTGTACATTCTATAGTATATAGGAATACAATCTATTCAGTAGGACAAATATGGCATTTATTTACGCTAAATTATGATGCTAGTACTGATTAGATGCCTATTACTGTATGTTGAAAATATCCGTTTGAAGAACAGTATATTTCTCAATGCAATTCAGTTTTGTATTTAGCAGAGTTATACTTTTTCCTGGTGAAGCGAGTAACAATCATGCGCTCATCATTTTACACTAGATGGCACCATTTGTCAAGCTGGGAAATTTGGATTGTGTCGTACATTTAATGAAACTCATTGTAGCTTATGTTTCCTGCAGGTAGTTAGGGGTGTGTTGATAGGCAAATTGTAGAGACTGTGCACCAAGACTGACGCTAAGAACAAGTGGTATTTATCAATTAGGATTTCCTATCGGTGTACATAAAACGGTCATAGGATCATTAGATTAATCCCAATTGTTTTGCATTCTTAATTGTCTTCGTAATTACAAATGTAGGATTTTTTAAACACAAGCTTGATAACATATACCGACACTAGTTAGTGTTTTTTTTCGCCAGTGAGACCTGGATATTCAGACAAGAAAAAATAACTTAAATGTATAGGCCAGTCTGAATACAAATATACGTTGAGTTTTTTGTGTACGCACTTACATTAATGCGGGTAATCCACTTTGGCAATAGCTGGTTTTATATAATCAACATGTGGGGTTTGGGTGTTTAACATTTGTGTTGGGTGTTTAACATTTCTAACACAATGACTAGCTGAGTGCCCGTCAGTGCAGGTCTGGGCGAGGGGACGTTTCTACATAATGATGTGTGCTTTGTAAGGGTGCGCACAATGCTGATAGTTTTTTAGACAAAACAAGATTTCTGCTTTCTGTTGTACATGGTGCGTGTTAATATCGCGTTAATATCTAGCCTAAAGTATTTCAATGGCCAGTATGTACTTCATTTGCACCCATTTACCAAACATGTACACATTCACTAATGTCTGATGTACAGTCCTTAAAACACAAGCAGTGTACAAGAAATCACTTGACCAAAGCTGCCCGGAAAAATAATTCTTATGGCCAATACACATTATACAAAACTGCATTTCATGTTTTCCTCCAGGCAAACGTCACTCTACCCATCCAGGCCAATCAAATGGGTGGAACGTGAACAACTGACATGGCGATTAACAAATCGCTGTGGCTAACAGCACAGCCAGTGTACACCTCACCACCTGGGAGAACATCGCACTGGACTTCAACTACTGTCACCACCTGCTACACCTCACACATCCCAGATTCATCCCATAAAAATCAATACTAATACTAATACAACATTGTCATTCTTTAAACATAAATTCTCTCAACCCGCTGTAAGCCTAAAACCCTACACTGCATTCCCCGAAACTCATTTGTCCTATAACTCTCCAACTCTCCAAAATTTTTATTCTACATTTTACTTGTTTAATGTTCTTTTTCATATTATTCTTTTTATATTTTTGTTAATACATGTTACTTATTTATTATTCCTTTTGATATTATTTTCCTTTTTCTCAAAGCTCTCTGGCAAGTTCATGTATCACATATACTGCTTTTAGACCTAACTCACAACTATAGCACTCTTACACTGTTCATTGTATATTTACAATTTAATAAATTAGTTTCTCTCCACACTAATAAATTGTCTCAAATGCTGAATAACTCAAGAAGTCCCTGGTAGAAAATGCTATAAATTTGCCCACTTAATATTGTTATTCTATTCCTTGAAACTGCTGAATAACTCAAATTCCCTGGTAGAAGATGCTATATTTTTGCCCCCTAAAACCTACCAAAAACCCATAAAGTCCGCCATCTTGGATTTTTCTGTACAGGGAAAATTTGCCAAAACTGATAAAAATCAACAATAAGTCTGACTTGGCTTTTAGTAAATACATTTTTTACACTTGCCCCCCTATAGGGTGATAAGCACTAAGAAATACAATGCAAAATGGCCGACCCAATGGTTCAGTGATGTATGATGACCTCACAATGTCATATCTGCTTACCCATACATTACAGAAAGTAATGGTTGGTATCAATGGAAAGAGGGAGTTGCAAAGAATAAGGTATGGGTTGTCCATGTGGGTTCATCACAGCCTGTGCTATTGACTCTCAAAGTTTGGTCACTTTTGCCCAAAAATGACCATTTGACCGCAAATATAAAAATCATCTTAAAATCAACAAAAAGTCAGATTGACTTGCGCTTTGGCATACAGGTGTCTCATATATACCTTCCTTAATGGTGATATGGACTAAGACATACAATACAAAATTGCCGACAAAATGGCCGACACATGTTTTATTGATAAATAATGACATTATAGTGTCATATTTCCTGAACCATACATGATAGAAAGTAATGAAAATACCATGGGAAAGAGTGAGTTCTGCTACAAAGAATGTTGGTGAACTGTCCATGTGGGTTCATTACAGCCGGTGATATCAAGTCTCAAATCTGGGAATGTTTTTATTTTATTTTTGAATTTCAACATTCTACATTACCATTTCACCTACATTACATAAACTTTGTGTACCTGCCTTATTTCTCACAATGAACAAAATAGTCTCAAGACCCAATAAAGTCCGCCATCTTGGATTTTTCTGTACATTGAAAATTTGCCAAAACCTATAAAAATCATCTTAAAATCAACAATAGGTTTGATTGACCTGGCTGTCGGTATAGAGATTCCTTATACCAGCATCCCTATAGGGTGATAAGCAACAAGAAACACAATACAAAATGGCTGACAAAATGGCCGACCCAATGGTTCAATGACTCATGATAATTTCACAATGTCATATTTCCTGAACCGTACATGCTAGAAAGTAATGTTTGGTACCATTGGAAGCCTATTTTCCTATACTTGCCATATCGGAGTACCCCATCCCATCGTTGCTTGCAACTATATTTATTATTTTTTTTCCTTGAAACTGCTAAATAACTCAAAACGTTTGTGGTAAAAAGTTGTATAAATTTGAATACTGAAACTAGAAGTTACGCGTAACTTGGCCCAAGAAATTGAACATGATTCGTCTATAGGTGCCGCTATAATAAGCATCCCAAAAAGGCTTGACGAAAAAGCTGCCATTCGTACCCCGTTTGGCGTAGAGACATGCCCTTTAATGTACTGATGTCATTCCTCATGAGAAACAAATTTGCCTCAAGAACCCATAAAGTCCGCCATCTTGGATTTTTCTGTACAGTGAAAATTTGACAAAACCTATAAAAATTAACTTAAAATCAACCGTAGGTCCGATTGACTTGCCGTTTGATATTTAGGTGTCCCATACGTGCCTACCTATAGGGTGATAAGCACTAAGAAATACAATGTAAAATGGCCGACAAAATGGCCGACCCAATGGTTCACTGATACATGCTGAGCTCACAATGTCATATCTGCTGACCCATACATGATAGAAAGTAATGGTAAAAATCAAAAGAGGGAGTTCCACTACAAAGAATAAGGTGTGGGATGTCCATGTGGGTTCATCACAGACTGTGATATTGACTCTCAAAGTTTGGTCACTTTTGCCCATAAATGACCATTTGACCACAAATATAAAAATCATCTTAAAATCAAAAATAAGTCCGATTGACTTGCGTTTTGACATACATGTGTCTCATACATGCCTTCCTTAATGGTGATATGGACTAAGAGATACAAAAGAAAATGGCTGACAAAATTGATGACACGTAGTTCACTAATGCATTATGAACTCTCAATGTCATAATTCCTGAACCATACATGATAGAAAGTAATGAATGTTATCATGGGAAAGAGGGAGTTCTACTCCTAAGAAAGGTGGGTGAACTGTCCATGTGGGTTCATCACAGCCAGTGATATCAAGTCTCAAGTGCGGGTATGTTTTTTATTTATTCATGAATTTTAATATACTGCCATTTCCACACCGTTTTACCTAGATTACAGAATTTTTGTGTACCTGCCTTTTTTCTCATATTGAAAAAAATAGCCTCAATAACCCATAAAGTCAGCCATCTTGGATTTTTCTGTATGGTGAAAATTTGCCAAAACCTATAAAAATAATCTTAAAATCAACAATAACTCCGATTGACCTGGCTGTCGGTATACAGATTCCTTATACGAGCATCACTATAGGGTGATAAGCACTAAGAAGTAGAATTCTAAATGGCCGACAAAATGGCCAACCGAATCGTTCACTGATGCATGATGAACTCACAATGTCATATCTGCTTACCCATACAAGACAGAAAGTATTGGTTGGTATCAATGGAAAGAGGGAGTTCCACTACAAAGAATAAGGTCTGGGATGTCCATGTGGGTTTATCACAGCCTGTGCTATTGACTCTCAAAATGTGGTCACTTTTGCCCATAAATGACCATTTCACCACGCCTATAAAAATCATCTTAAAATCAACAAAATGTCTGATTGGCTTGTGCTTTGGCATACACGTGTCTCATATATGCCTTCCTTAATGGTGATATGGACTAAGAGATACAATACAAAATGGCCGACAAAATGGCCAACACATGGTTCAGTGATAAATAATGATATCATAGTGTCATATTTTCTATACCATACATGATAGAAAGTAATGAATTATATCATGGGAAAGAGTTCTGCTACTAAGAAAGGTGGGTGAACTGTCCATGTGGGTTCATCACAGCCAGTGATATCAAGTGTCAAGTCCGGGAAGGTTTTTTATTTATTTATGAATTTCAATATGCTGCCACACTATTTCACCTACATTATAGAAACTTTGTGTACCTGCCTTATTTCTCATGATGAACAAAGTAGCTTCAAGAACCCATAAAGTCCGCCATCTTGGATTTTTCTGTACAATGAAAAGTTGCCAAAACATTTAAAAATCATCTTAAAATCAACAATAGGTCCGATTGACCTGGCTGTCGGTATATAGTTTCCATATATAAGCACTAAGAAATACAATACAAAATGGCTGACAAAATGGCCGACACAATGGTTCAATGACTCACGATAATTTCACAATGTCATATTTCCTGAACCGTACATGCTAGAAAGTAATGTTTGGTACCATTGGAAGCCTATTTTCTTATACTTGCCATATCGGAGTACCCGTCCCATCGTTGCTTTTACCTATATTTATTATTATTATTTTTTTTTTTTCCTTGAAACTACTAAATAACTCAAAAATTCCCTGGTAAAAAATGCTATATTTTTGCCCTCTTAAACTATAGTCTTCACGTAACTACCATGCTAAGGCCCGCCCCGATTCCTCCACCAGGGGCGCTATAGTACATTATTCAATTTGCGATTTTGAACATGCCACCATATCCACCCCTTTTGACCTACAATGCTGACATTTTGTGTACCTGCCTTATTTCTCATAATGAATAGAATAGCTTCAAGAACCCATAAAGTCCGCCATCTTGGATTTTTCTGTATAGTAAAAATTTGCCAAAACCTATAAAAATCATCTTAAAATCAACAATAAGTCCGATTGACCGGGCTGTCGGTATACAGATTCCTTATACCAGCATCCCTATAGGGTGATAAGCACTAAGAAATACAACACAAAATCGCGGACAAAATGGCCGACCGATGGCTCGTTTACTCACGATAACGTCATGGTGTCATATTTCCTGAACCGTGCATGCTAGAACGTAATGGTTGGTACCATTGGAAGCCTATTTTCCTATACTTCCCATATCGGAGTACCCCATCCCATCGTTGCTTGCAACTATATTTATTCTTTATAAACTTGAGAAAAATGTGAATGCTGTTATGTTCTGATGTCTTGATCGCAGCTATGCGCATTGTCACTTATTTGCGTGTTATGTGCAATGTCCCCATACAGGTTTGCTAGGATTCTTTCTGAATGCCATAACAGTCGCTGCTTTCCTCAAAATAAAAGAACTAACAACCCCCAGCAATTTCCTTGTATTTAGCTTGGCATTGGCTGATATGGGAATCTCTGCGAACGCAACAATTGCTGCTATCTCTAGTTTTCTGAGGTGACCAATAATTTGTATTAACTTGTTTAAAAAAAGCAAAAATTCCATTAATGAATGGTGTAATACTGCAGTTTTTTTCAATATAGAGGAACAACTGAATGATAATCTCTCTCTCTCCCTCAATTTCTTGACACTACATCTAAAGAAATGGCCCATCCTATCAAATTCTTTGAGTTACCATATAACCTGATAGGCAAAACAAAGGGGATCGGGGCAAAACTAATCTCATTCCATTTAGCTGACCCTCTTACCCAGAGCGACTTGAAGTAAGTAGGCTACAGCGTTGTTCCCCAGGCGCAACGTAGGGTAAAGGACATAATGCCATTTGGCACATTCAGGAATCGAACCAGCAACATTCCGACTACAAGTCTGACTTCCTAAACACTGAGCCATCTGTGCCCCAAATGACATGCACCCAAATGTGAACAAAAGACTGAGGAAACACCTATGTACTATATATTTATAACACAAACTTTTTCTTTTTTTCTGAGTACATTTACTTCAAATTATTTTGTATTCATTATTTAATACATTACGACAATGCGACAGTGGCTGGGAATTTGAATGTCCATATTTTTAGGTTTTGAGTATTGCCCACAACCAAGCCATGACTGTAATGTTTCCCTGTTCCTCTTCCCCTTCCTGGTTTGCTCAAACTACAGCTTCACTGGTCTTGCCTGCTCAAAACTACAATTCCCATTCCCCAGTTCATCTTCCCTGTGAACTACAGCTTCCCTGGTCTTGCTTCCTCAGAACTTCGTTTCCCATAACCCGGACTCAATCACCCAAATTCAGTACACCTGCTCCCACTCAAGCAATATATATAAGCACACACATACTCTTGTCTCTTTGCGAGGTATTGTGAGTATATTTTCTCCATTCTGAGCATTCCATTTCTATATGGTTATTCCGGTTTTGACCTTTGCATTGTTTGTTGATAATTATGCCTTGGATTTACCTCTGTACCTTCGCCTCCATTCTGATATTGTTATTCTGGCCTGACCCCTGCATTGTTTGGTTAAATCTTCTGCCTTGGATTCTCCTTTGTGCCTTCGCCTACGGTCTTTGATTGATATTCTGGCATGATCCCTGCTCTGTTTAGATTATATACCTGTTTATAATAAACATTGTTCTTTTCTTACCCTTGGAGTATTCATTACAGAATACCTCGCCAAACACATAACATGGCTGGTAGTGAGCCGTTTGTCAGTGGCTGGGTCCTGGAAGATTTTTCTTGGGACCTCTACGAAGCCTCCTATGAGGACTTTTTAGTTAGGGAGGTTATGGATGGGGACTACATCCTTCCCCGTCGTGTCTTTGAGACACCTGTCCCTTTTGAAGCTCCTAAGAGGGCTCCCAGCCCCAGTCCCAAGATGGCCGCCCAGGTTCCCAAGAGTGCTGCTGCCAGCCCCAGTCCAAAGAGTATTGTTTTCAGCACCAGTTCCAAGAAGGCTACTAGTCCCAGTTCCAAGAAGGCTACTAGTCCCAGTTCCAAGATGGCTACTAGCCCCAGTTCCAAGATGGATACCAGCCCCAGTTCCAAGGTGGCTGCCAGCCTCAGTTCCAAGAGGGACTTCGTCTTCACCGTGTTACGGAAAGACCCAAAAGTGGATGGGGACTATCGGGAGTGGATGAACCAATGCGGCCAAGCCATCTGTGACCATCCAGAATTGGTTAGCCAGTTCTTTTCATGGAGGGCCGGTTTTGGATCACTCCAGATGGAGGCTGAAACCTTCCTTTTGAAGCAGCTGCTCACCAGATCTCCTCATCTAAGGACCTATTTGGAAGCCATGGGGGCCCCTCGATGCCCTGGCAGGACCCTGATAGCCCAGGTTCAGACGCCAATATGTCGGGTAGGAAAGGTCTCCATCACGCCCCGACCAGCAGAGGCCGCTGTTTCCGCTCCAGCCTCTCGGCCACAAGAGGCCGCAGTTCCCGCTCCTCGGCCACAAGAGGCCGCAGTTCCCGCTCCTCGGCCACAAGAGGCTGCAGTTCCCGCTCCTCGGCCACAAGAGGCCGCAGTTCCCGCTCCTCGGCCACAAGAGGCCGCAGTTCCCGCTCCTCGGCCACAAGAGGCCGCTGTTCCCGCTCCTCGGCCACAAGAGGC
>JACXGM010038948.1:0-10703 GCA_016801145.1 Umbra pygmaea
GTGGATTGGTTCAGAACTGCCTAGTGGATTGGTTCAGAACTGCCTAGTGGATTGGTTCAGAACTGCCTAGTGGATTGGTTCAGAACTGCCTAGTGGATACTAGCTACACCTAGTGGTCGGTTGGCCACCTGCAAGCTCAGTCATGGTTGTTTCCTGCTTCATGAACAAGCAAACATTTTAAATTCTCCTGAAACTTGGTGTTAGGTGGCAAGACCAGATCCTTCTGGTTATTAGGTACCTAGTTGTTCCATAATATTCACTATACTAATATTAACTCTGCAGTAGTGTTGGGAACATTTGTATTTTCTTGTGTGACATAGAATATGTATGCATCTTTGTACACAACTCTTGTTAACCTCTATTGATTTCTACACTCATATGTGTGAGGAGGACAGAATCGAACCAGAAGATAAACTGAGATGTTGCAGGCCCAGTCATACGGTTACCCACTTTCTGCAGAATATTCAAATTGTCTGGAAGAAACCACGACTGATCCTTAGCCTTCAGCCACATGACTGTACTGGTTATCTGGTTTGCCCATCTGCTAATCAACTCCATTGAACGGCACATATGCTAAATGTGTGATTACACAGGGAGATACAATCCGACTGAATTCAGAGTACGGTCGCCCTGCTCAAGCAACTGATTCACAACCTATATCTTACATCTCCAAGTCTGGCTAAAATAATCCAGATAGAGCTATTTATTAATACTTGATACCCTGTCCGGTCCCATAACAACTGACCCCTGACCCCAGCCATAGCAGTGATCGTTGTCATGGCGCTGGCAGTTTCACAGAGTCACCTGTGTTCCCTGTCTCAGGACTGACACCTGAGTAGACAAGGTCTTTGGCCAGAAAGCCTACAAGCCACTTACTAGGGGGAAAAGTGCAAGAGCATAACTGCTTTATTTGCATTGGAGCATTAATTGAATTGAACCCCTTTTAAAGTGAGGCAGTATATTCTTACTTATTTGACTAGTCTTTCCTTGTTCTGTATTTCTTGTAATTTATTACCACCCAGCATGCCGTCTACATTGCTTCTGTAGTCGTCTCCCACGTCTGTACGTCCCACAGCCTATTTCTTTTAGCTACCATTGATGCTTTCATTAGCAGCTTTTGCTCTGTAGTCTGCAGTAGCATCAAGCCTTTTCTGTTTCGCCTATTAAGGCTTTCCATTGCAGCTACGAGCCTTTTCCATTGAAGCCAGTAGCCTTTCGGTTGTAACGTGTATTTTCTCTTGCTGTAGCCCTTTCCATTGTAGATTGTTCCAGCCTTTTCCATAGGAGCCTCTTTCCTACCTGACTTGGGCTATAGATGTAGGGGTTTGATTCAGGGGTGAAGAAGACTTTTTGATGTCCAGTATCTCCTCTCCTGACCTGACGCCCAATACTTCCATGTCCCCAGGTGTCACATTTGCTGCAAAGGGCTACTTCGAGGCTTTGGTGAGGATGGGTGAGATGGCCAGCGAAAGTCAAGGATCTAAGGATCTTGGTGAGTCTTAGTTGTGGCTACAGTGGGCGGTAGCACCCCTAGTGGGCTGGAGTGGGACTGCAGGGAAATGTACGATACAGGGGCTGAATGCCTGTGGATGTGGATGGATTGTGTGAGGGAATAAATTAATAAATGATGATCAGAAGCATCGATGTATCGGCCAAATACACACACTCACAATTACAACAAAACTGGAGCTGATGTAAAAAAAAGCTACACGTACACAGATATGCATTGCTCCATGAAATCACAACAAGCTTGTTGACACACCCAGCAAGTACAGTTCTTTTAATTAAAATTTTACAGTCAGAAATTTTATACAACACTAATGGGGAATTGCGCATTCAGTACATAGAAGTCTCCAGCATTTTCCATATGAAAGGAAATTACATCTTGTTAATCTGAAGTTTAAATTTTTTTTACATTTATTCTTCTTAACATTTATATTCAAATTAATTCCAAAACGTATCTACCTCTTGGCATAAATATTATATAAGCCAACAGAAAGATTCTCATTCAGCAAATTTTCCTTCAAATGGGTTGATTGATAATGTAATAATAATATATGTTTATTGATAATGTAATAATAATATATGTTAATAGATAATGTATTAATAATAAAGGGTCATTGATAATGTAATAATAATATATGTTAATAGATAATGTATTAATAATAAAGGGTAATTGATAATGTAATAATAACATATGTTCATTGATATTGTAATAATAACATATGTTAATTGGTAATGTAATAGTAATGTATTGTCATTGATAATGTAATAATAACATAGGTTCATTGATAATGTAATGAATACATTGGTTCATTGATAATATATAACAATATAAGGACACTTTCAGGACTGCCGATTTGTCCATGTACATTTGATAACCATTTCCACAAGAACAAAAGTTACCTATATAGTAAATATTAAATACAGAGGATGACAATTTAAAGGAAAAAACTACATAAAGTGTCTCAGTTAGATGTTTGTTAACCCCAAATCTCTAGAATGGCTTCAAAGCTCCTTGGCATGGATCCTACGAGCCTTTGGAACTCTACTGGAGAAATGGAACAGCATTCTTCCTAATGATATTCCCTCATTTGGTGTTTTTTATGATGATGGTGATGTAGAGAGCTGTCTAACATGTTGGTCAAAAATATGCCATATTTGTTCAGTTGTGTTGAGATCTGGTGACTGTAAAGGTCATAGCATATGATTCACATCATGTTAACACTCATCAAACCATTCAGTGACTCCTGGTGCCCTGTAGATGTGGGCGTTGTCCTCCTGGAAGAGACCACTCCCATCAGGATATACATGTTTCACCATGAAATAAAGGTGATCACTCAGAATAACTGTGTAATGATCTGCAGTGAGTCTTCCCTCTAAGGGGACAAGAGGACCTAAACCTCTTTATCAAGAGGAAGATGAATGGTCACAAGCCATCAAACAAAGTTGGGCTGCTTGAATTTTTGCGCCATGAGTGGCATAAAGTCAACCAATATCAATGTGAAAGACTGGTGAAAAGCATGTCAAAACACATGAAAGCCTATTATTATTATTATTATTATTATTATTATTATTATTAAATAAATTATTATTACACCAAATATTGATTTCTGAACTCTTTCTAAGTTAACACATTAGTATTTTATTCTTTTAAGTGAATATGAATTTTATTTTTGCATTATTCGAGGTCTGACAACATTGTAT
Organism: Umbra pygmaea; assembly: GCA_016801145.1. Taxonomy (NCBI): domain Eukaryota; kingdom Metazoa; phylum Chordata; class Actinopteri; order Esociformes; family Umbridae; genus Umbra; species Umbra pygmaea. Next base: position 3,208 of record JACXGM010038948.1, read on the forward strand.
ATTTTTTGTTATTTTGAAGAGACTAAATTAACATCTAGTACTCTCTAATCTACACCTAACACATACACTTACAAAAACCAATAAACAGCACGGACTAGATACAAATACTGGGTAATGGAATGCATAACCGGTGTGTGCAGTGAATGGGGAAACAGGCAATCAATTGGTACACATAGGGGATGAAAAAACCAGTCCAGTACATCCAGAAATAAATAAATGAAGTCTGTGGGGAATGGAGCCCTCGACTCAAGCTCCATGGAGAGGGAAGACTGTGCCAACATTCATGGTTTTAGTGTTCTCTTAATTTTTTCCAGAGCTGTAAATTACCTTAACAATTATATTAATATAGTAAATATATATGACTTACATTCACCTAAAGGATTATTAGGAACACCCGTTCAACTTCTCCTTAATGCAATTATCTACTCAACCAATCACATGGCAGTTGCTTCAATGCATTTAGAGGTGTGGTCCTGGCCAAGACAATCTCCTGAACTCCAAACTGAATGTCAGAATGGAAAAGAAAGTGATTTAAGCAAATTTGAGCGTGGCATGGTTGTTGGTGCAAGACGGGCCAGTCTGAGTATTTCACAATCTGCTCAGTTACTGGGATTTTCACGCACAACCATTTCTAGGGTTTACAAAGAATGGTGTGAAAAGGGAAAAAAATCCTGTATGTGGCAGTCCTATTGGCGAAAATGCCTTGTTGATGCTAGAGGTCAGAGGAGAATGGGCCGACTGCTTCAAGCTGATAGAAGTGCAACTTTGACTGAAATAACCACTCGTTACAACCGAGGTATGCAGCAAAGCATTTGTGAAGTCGCAACACGCACAACCTTGAAGCGGATGGGCTACAACAGCAGAAGACCCCACCGGGTACCACTCATCTCCACTACAAATAGGAAAAAGAGGCTACTATTTGCAAGAGCTCACCAAAATTGGACAGTTGAAGACTGGAAAAATGTTGCCTGGTCTGATGAGTCTCGATTTCTGTTGAGATATTCAGATGGTAGAGTCAGAATTTGGCGTAAACAGAATGAGAACATGGATCCATCATGCCTTGTTACCACTGTGCAGGCTGGTGGTGTAATGGTTTGGGGGATGTTTTCTTAGCACACTTAGTGGCCCCTTAGCGCCAATTGGGCATCGTTTAAATGCCACAGCCTACCTGAGCATTGTTTCTGACCATGTCCATCCCTTTATGGCCACCATGTACCCATCCTTTGACGGCTACTTCCAGCAGGATAATGCATCATGTCACAAAGCTTGAATCATTTCAAATTGGTTTCTTGAACATGACAATGAGTTCACTGTACTAAAATGGCCCCCACAGTCACCAGATCTCAACCCAATAGAGCATCTTTGGGATGTGGTGGAAAGGGAGCTTCGTGCCCTGGATTTGCATCCCACAAATCTCCATCAACTGCAAGATGCTATCCTATCAATATGGGAAAACATTTCTAAAGAATGCTTTTAGCACCTTGTTGAATCAATGCCACATAGAGTTAAGGCAGTTCTGAAGGCGAAAGGGGGTCAAACACAGTATAGTATGGTGTTCCTAATAATCCTTTAGGTGAGTGTATATATTACAGCATAGTAAATGCATATGACCTATATAGTACACTATTGTAAATATATAAAACCTATATTATAGTATATCATAAATATACATAACCTATATAATATAGTATATAATAAATTAACAAAGGAATGTGACTAGTTCTATATGGAATCAGAAGTGTAAACTGTAGTGGTGTTGACTATGGAATCAACTAGAATACATGGAATCAACTAGATTATATGGAATCAACTAGATTACATGGAATCAACTAGATTATATGGAATCAACTAGATTATATGGAATCAACTAGATTACATGGAATCAACTAGATTAAATGGAATCAACTAGAATACATGGAATCAACTAGATTATCTGGAATCAACTAGATTACATGGAATCAACTAGATTATATGGAATCAACTAGAATACATGGAATCAACTAGATTATAAGGAATCAACTAGATTACATGGAATCAACTAGATTATATGGAATCAACTAGAATACATGGAATCAACTAGATTATATGGAATCAACTAGATTATATGGAATCAACTAGATTACATGGACTCAACTAGATTATATGGAATCAACTAGATTATATGGAATCAACTAGATTACATGGAATCAAATAGCCTTTTTTGAACAAGCTAGCTCATATTGAATGAGGTCAGCTTTCTGCAATCATCTTGATTTTTGCTGCTGTTTGATGTTGAGCTGTTATGATGTCGTGTTAGAAATGTCATTGGCATGTTTTTATTGTCAGACATTTTAGTCTGTAGTCAATTGTCTCCAACGTCCTCTGGGCTTTCTGAAGTCTGAGTCTGATTATTGTGCCAGCCATGGAAGAACTCAGATCTGATACCAGAGTTTTGAGAGGAAGATTAAAGACAAAAGTCTCTGTTTTCATCATTTGTGGTCGTGTAGAAGAAGAGGAAGTATTTCTTTCTGGGGTTTTCATGTTTTCAGTGTCTCTGTCTGCCAACTCCAGCCTGAACAGGCAAAGAACCATGTTTAATCTCAGTTATGCTGTATTCAGTGAGGGGATTCAAACACAGTAGTATGTGATGTTGTTTGTGGACATCGTTCCATTGTGGCTTCCTCAGTACAGACAGGCAGAAGAAAATGTTCGATGAGCCAGCGGTTTTTTTCCTTAAAGCGTCTATATTAAACATGTATGTTGATGCTCATGTGTCAACCGTTATACAATACAGTTGTTTAAATAAAGTAACTAATATTTGACTAAAGGCTTCCGTGTTGGATGAGCAGTGTGAAAAGAATTGGGCAGCTCGGCGGCATGTGGTTGGATGAACCATGTGAGCGCCCTTCACCATCCTGCATCTGTCCAGGGAGTTGCGGAGCTGTCGACAAGGCAGAATCTGTGAGAATTGGACAACACCAATTGGGAGGGGAGAAAATGGGGGCGGGGGACTAACATTATATAGATTAATATAAAGTTTTGGCATTATGAATTATGTTTAAGTCTAGTATTGTCAGGCCACTAGAGTCTGAAGCCTGTGTATTTCTCCGCTTGATACCCTGCATCTTTCTTTGAGTTGTATAGGTTCATTATTTCTCTCTCGCTCTTGTGTGTCTAGATGTTTGGACCCGTCCTGCAACCTCATTGGACATCTTTGCAGCTCTGGTTTCATTGACAGTTCTGCCAAACATACTTCCTCTACTCTCAAAGGTGTCCCTGTAGAACACAAGGAGAGCTTTAAGACGGGCAATTTCTTAAGAATGAACAGTGCTGTTGTGCCTTCTTACCCACCATGGGTGTGCATAGTGACCAGTCCAGTTTCTCTGAGGTTAAGTAGGATAGAGGGAAGGTTTGGATTTTATCTGGTCCTCACAAGGATTGAAATTTTAAAGTGTGTGTGTGTGTGTGTACGCGTGTGACTCAGCAGTGTTTCTGTCTCTTACGGTGACAGCCTGCTGTATCTGGACATCAGGGATTCTGCTGCCTGCAGTGACATCTGATTACATGATCAGCCATTCTACCCAGACTCACTGAGTTTGACACCCTGAGTTTGACACCCTGAGTTTGACACCCTGAGTTTGACACCCTGAGTTTGACACCCTGAGTTTGACACCCTGAGTGTGACACCCTGAGTGTGACACCCCGAGTGTGACACCCCGAGTTTGACACCCCGAGTGTGACGACACAATGAGGATGACACGCTGAAGGAAGAGCTGAACATTTTCAGTGTTGATTTTCTGTGTTTCCAGTTTACTACATTGGTGTAAATTTTCACTTAACTACATGGTTGTGGATTTAAGTTTTCTACATGGCTGACAGTTTACGTTTGACATATTTGACCATGCAGTAACATTTGAGAGTTTTGACTGAGAAATGCAGTAACATTTCTGTTCACTGACATCTAAGAGTCTACAATGGTATTAAAAACGTACTTTATTCACACAGCGTCCTTAATGTCACCCATATCATCATGTGTCTAGCCAGTATAGCCAGAGGGCTGGAGCCTGGCCGGGCAGACATTGAGCTGGCTATGGGGATAATTAGTGTTCCATGGGACGTCTTTGTCAGCCTTGTGAGCCGTATGTGAACGGGATCGGACAGCTGGGAATGCTGGCAGCGATCCGCTGTGGAACCAAACCGGAATACTTTTCCAGACTGCTCAAATTCGTTATCTACGTTTCCTCTGATTCTGTCTTATTGTCTGCTGTGGCCTGAGACAAAATAAGGGAGAGGATAGAGTCAATAAACAACAAATACCCCACCTGTCTACAGAAGGCTGTGCAGCTGTGGCTGTTCCCCGGGCTGACACTGATAAGGGGTACCACAGAGATAACAGTCAATAGATGGATGGATAGTGTCACACCTCGTTGGGTTAAATAATCTCTTCCAAATGGACTCACCTCAATTGGACACTGCAACAGGGGACAGACAAATAAGGAATTTTGAAAAGGAGGGTCTTCTGGCATATATCTTGCCAGAAGAACAACAACAAATGTTTGTTAAAGTTGAAATAACTGAGTGCAGCACCCTAATAGACAGAGTACTCTATGCGTGGACTATAAAATAGTTTTACACAGAGAGTAGTGTTCTAGGAGTGCTTTTCAAATAACACCATGACTCTTCCTATAACTACTTTTGACACAGGTAGGCCTGCAGCTATTGATTATTTCGAATAATCAAATATTCCAGATATAAAATGTAAATAATCGAAACACTAAAAACATTTTGTTTTATTGCAACACAAATCTTGGTATTGGATTAGAGAAACAGATCTGTTGTATTGGTAGTCAGATTAGAGAAACACATCTGTTGTATTGGATTAGAGAAACACACCTGTTGTATTGGTATTCATGTTAGAGAAACACATCTGTTGTATTGGTATTCATATTAGAGGAACACACCTGTTGTATTGGTATTCATATTAGAGGAACACACCTGTTGTATTGGATTAGAGAAACACACCTGTTGTATTGGATTAGAGAAACACATCTGTTGTATTGGATTAGAGAAACAGATCTGTTGTATTGGTATTCAGATTAGAGGAACACACCTGTTGTATTGGATTAGAGAAACCCACCTGTTGTATTGGATTAGAGAAACACATCTGTTGTATTGGTATTCAAATTAGAGAAACACATCTGTTGTATTGGATTAGAGAAACACACCTGTTGTATTGGATTAGAGAAACACATCTGTTGTATTAGTATTCAGATTAGAGGAACACACCTGTTGTATTGGATTAGAGAAACACACCTGTTGTATTGGATTAGAGAAACACATCTGTTGTATTAGTATTCAGATTAGAGAAACACATCTGTTGTATTGGATTAGAGAAACACATCTGTTGTATTGGATTAGAGAAACACACCGGTTGTATTGGATTAGAGAAACACATCTGTTGTATTTTGATATTCAGATTAGAGAAACACATCTGTTGTATTGGATTAGAGAAACACATCTGTTGTATTGGTATTCAGATTAGAGAAACACACCTGTTGTATTGGATTAGAGAAACACATCTGTTGTATTGGATTAGAGAAACAGATCTGTTGTAATGGATTAGAGAAACACATCTGTTGTATTGGATTAGAGAAACACATCTGTTGTATTGGTAGTCAGATTAGAGAAACAGATCTGTTGTATTGGTATTCAGATTAGAGAAACAGATCTGTTGTATTGGTAGTCAGATTAGAGAAACAGATCTGTTGTATTGGTAGTCAGATTAGAGAAACAGATCTGTTGTATTGGTAGTCAGATTAGAGAAACAGATCTGTTGTATTGGTAGTCAGATTAGAGAAACAGATCTGTCGTATTGGTAGTCAGATTAGAGAAACTGATCTGTTGTATTGGTAGTCAGATTAGAGAAACAGATCTGTTGTATTGGTAGTCAGATTAGAGAAACAGATCTGTTGTATTGGTAGTCAGATTAGAGAAACAGATCTGTTGTATTGGTATTCAGATTAGAGAAACAGATCTGTTGTATTGGTAGTCAGATTAGAGAAACAGATCTGTTGTATTGGTAGTGAGATTAGAGAAACAGATCTGTTGTATTGGTAGTCAGATTAGAGAAACACACCTGTTGACAGAGTAAGGCATCAGCACCGCCCAAATTAATAGTTGAATGGCCAGAAATATAGCCAGGCTTCTTCATCCCAAGAATATGATCGTAAACTACTCAGAGAACCTCATCCACGGAATATCACCCCAAACTACTCAGTGATACCTCATTCCAAACTAACCAAGGGAACCTCGTTCTATGAAAATGCCATTTTATCTCATCCCTCCATCATAGTGTGTCACCATCATCCTCCATGATCGTGTCTCATCCCCTCATTATGGTTTGTTGCTCTCATCCTCCTAGGATGACTCCTTCTTGATGTGCTGCAATATATGTGGGGAATAGAGAGCTGTAGGTTATATAAACACTAAGGTACGTAAACACGTTTTTTAATGTTAGGTACTCTGTTTGCGGTCTGTTGTCACATGGGGATAAATAAGGTAGGACTATTTAACAGGTTGGTCTGAGGTGACTGTGGGGAATGTTCAGGAAATATTTATAGCGTTTTGACTTATGGAGAGAAAATGAAAGAAATATTAAATCCGAGAGATTTAAAGACCCACAAAGACGGTGTGCATAGTAACACACAGTCTCTAGTTCACATGAACCAACTCAGCCTTCAAAACTAGAGCAACATAATTACCATGTTGGCTTGATGTTTTAATTACAACTTGTCTGTGGAGCAGTTTGAGGATAAAGGCGTGTGTTCTTCTAATTTTTACAATACTCTTTTCATCTTTCCTGTCTGTCAATATCTGCAAAACTTTTTAACAATGCTACATTTTTTTCTAATTTCTTAACAGTTAGATTCAAACTAGGATCATGGACGAGTGTCGTTATGGATGTTTTTCTGCCCATTCAACTGTTAGTTATTCATCCGATAGCAAAGTCATCAAACGTTTGGTCAGTAAAGAAAAGCCATTGGTCTGAATCCCCAAACCAACCGATTAAATGAAATAGTTTCTCCGTCTCTCTTCGAATAACTCTGTTAATAACTCTGTTTCAACCCCATGGTTATTTATAAAGGTTTTATTCTCCAAGGTAACTTAGTAAACAATCTGTCATCGTGCCCTTGAGCAATGCTACTTTCTCCTTTATGTCGGTTTGTTAAGTGTTTGCTCAGTGAATACAGTGTAAATGTAAAGCATTGGGCTAATAGTACAAGCTCCTCTTCCACAATACAACATCCCTGAATCGCATAACACTGGTTCCATTGAGCAGAGACACCTTTTATTCTGAGGGCCATTGTTCGTTGGATGGCTCTCACACTGGTTCCATTGAGCAGAGACACCTTTTATTCTGAGGGCCATTGTTCGTTGGATGGCTCTCACACTGGTTCCATTGAGCAGAGACACCTTTTATTCTGAGGGCCATTGTTCGTTGGATGGCTCTCACACTG
>JACXGM010038949.1:0-10702 GCA_016801145.1 Umbra pygmaea
CTAACTACAAACTTACCATGGCTTCTCTGCAATGACAATTTCCTCCAGACTAGCTCACGACAGATGCGCTGGCTGGCTGCACACAGTTTTCACGTGATTTGCTATGGAATTGTAACACTAGAGGAAGTGGTTTCTCACCAAAAAAAGTATCGGCCATAATCGGCGAGCAAAAATGCCGATTAATAATTATTTTGAAAACCCATAATCGGCCATAATTAATCGGCCAATCCGATTAATTAGCCGACCTCTAATAAGTACAGGACCAAACAAACTTTAGCCACTGAATTTCTGGGTCTTTACCACCGCCCATAGGTCTGTTTTGTCACAGGCGACAGCCTGAAAAGGCTGCAAGTAATTAGGCTAGTCACTGCATACAGCGGCGTCACATTAATTAATAATAAAACTTTGGGAAGGAAAGACAAATGTCGGCAGTTTGCAACACTTTTGGTTGAACAAAGTAATAAAGTTCTGACATACTAATGTTAAGAATTACGGAGTAGCCTATTTATATTTTGTTCAATAAATTACAGTGATAGTACAGCTATAATTGTGTACTTATAATAAAGTATAATAAAGATTTATAATAAAACAATCAAATACCTTAACAGAATATTATATGATTAGGTCATTATCCCCGTTGAGGTCATTATCCCAGTGGAGAACGTCACTTCAAACAGACATTCTCTTCTTACACAAAATGTCTGCAATGCTTAGTGCAAATACAAACACAATGCTCTTGCATTATCTTTCACAAATGTGTTTCTCTCATTATAGCTATAGGGAAGGACGTAAACTATTTACATTTGTAATAAATATTACACATATTTAACCTGCAATATAAATGACAATGTTGTGCATATGAAGAAGCATTTACTTTTCTATATTTGCTATTCCTCTTGAAAAATACTATTTATTTTGTTGTTTGCTAAAATGTAGAATTCACTTTATTCATAAATTCAGATTTTTCTTTAGATAGTTTGTCTTAAAATATGTAAAACCAGTTAAGAATGGGATACTGTTTATTTTTAAGAGACGATCGAATAAAATGTTGAAATATATTAATTATACACATTGTCTATATTTTAAATTAATTTGTAATATAATTCTTTGTTCTCGGTCTAAAAAACTGTTGATTAATAGATAAATTAGTTAAAATCAAAATAATTGTTAGATTAATTGTTACAAACATAATCGTTAGTTGCAGCTCTACCTCCATTGCAATGGAATAAAAAAGCAATCTACTGAGGTGACATTCTCCATTGTCAAGTACTTTATAGACATTCCGCATTGTTGTCAAATACTGTATTGACATTCTCCATTGTAAAATAGTGTATTGACATTTCCTGGGGTTTTGTGGCAGTTCTAAATGCTTCTGTTCAGGACTAACCTACATTGCCCCTGGTGTTGCTCATACAAACCAGCCTCATCAAAGGCTGAAACTATGGAATCAGATGGCAACTCAACTCAATGGCCTTTGAGTTTCTGCTATTGGCGTATGACAACTTACAAGAGAAATACCAAGTCTATAGAAAAATGATTGGTTCACTGACTTGATTGGCTTTAGTTGATTAATCTTTTCTGCCTCTTGGCTTCATTTAGAATTGAATATTGATATTCCCAGAATAACATTTCCAAACTTCCAGAAAAAAGACTGCACAACACTTATTTCTCTGACTGGGGCATATCCTGGAATTAATTGGCCACTGTTTTTGTCTGTGCATGTTAAAATCACATACTGTAGGCTAATCAACAAGGCCCGAGGTGCAGGGCAAAGTGCCGTCAGTGTGTTTTCTGGCTAACCAGGAAAGCCTCTGGCCCTTCTGACTCCTCCTGCTGTGCTGCACTGGCTAATTTCCCTGGGCTACTTGCAAAGCGTGGCTAGCCGACAGACATTTTTTGGGGGAAATGTTTTGGTATTGCTGAAGCGTTTTTTCCTTTATTTCTTCCTGTGTAATTATTGCAGGACTTGTGCCTGTACCAGGCTTTGTGCCTGTACCTACTGGGACTCTGGGATTTTGCTTTGTGCCTGTACCTACTTGGGACTCTGGGATTTTGCTTTGTGCCTGTACCTACTGGGACTCTGGGACTTTGCTTTGTGCCTGTACCTACTGGGACTCTGGGACTTTGCTTTGTGCCGGTACCTACTGGGACTCTGGGACTTTGCTTTGTGCCTGTACCTACTGGGACTCTGGGAGGACAAGCCTCCCCACAAACATCTCATCTGTCTTCCCTCTCAGAGAATATAGAGTCAGAGGCTGAGGCCAAAATGGAAGTCCATTCCCTTTGTAGTGCCCTCATTTTGACCAGGGCTTTAGTCCAATGTAGGCTTCCATTTGGGACAGACAATGAATCCCAGTGAACCAGTTTACAGTCCCAAGGATCTGTTATGGTTCACTTGGCGTTACGACAGCCTCTCCTCTTGGTAGTGTACACTGATTTTAGTAGTAATGCACTATATATAGGGTTCCATTTGTGATGCACTCACTAAACCTTCAATTTGTCCTTTGTCAGTTTATGAAATCATGTGAGCGGAATTAAACACTGATGCCATCTATCAATAAAAAGCATTGGTCTCAGTCTTGGCTGTCTTTTCACCGCTTTGATCCTCCCTTTCAATAGACATCCATGACTCACTTTTAAGTGTGTGCTCCATCACGGCTGTAACTGTGTAACCAGGCTACCTGGGAGGCTGGTTCCCTGGCTCGTTGTCTGTTTATAATGGCTATAACGCACTGCCATAAATAAAGCTGTGATGTAGATGATGCACCCGTGGAAAGCCGAGGCAGCCTTTTGAATTCAGATGTAATGCTCTTTATAAACTCACTACTTAAGAGCAGGGCTGTAAAGCCTTTTCAAGCCAGCATAAAATAAATATAATACACGACTATAGTACTATAGAAACCCTTTCTTTCCACTGTCCTGTTATAAGTCATAGCTGATGAGTGTGGTGCAACATATTCCCTGTATATTCTCTCCTTACGGAATAGGGTGCCATTTGGAAAGCTTTTGCTTCTGTTCTCCTCGGGAGCCTGGTCATTGTGGCTGCTGTTAATTCCCATTCTGAGGGGTCGATGTCACAGCGCTGCCAAGTAATCAAAAGCGTATTTACTTGAGTAAACCTGGTCAACCTCGGAACCCTGCGAGGTGTCCCCATACCTCATTATTCCTTGGGAGAGGACAGCTAAGCCCAGACAGCGGGATGGATGTGAACCAATGACCAGTAAAAGAACATTGTCTCTGATTTGAGCTTCAGCCATGGGCTTATTTCAGAGTCCCTAGTGGTGCTATACATACTGCAAAGTGCACTTCACTACATTTGACTAGAACTCAGTAGCGGTGGGTGCAGGTTTCTGGTCAGAAAAGGGTGTGCCGTGTAAGAGAATAGGGATGTCTTTTGGGACTAAATCAGGTTGTGTTGTTGTGGTCATTGGGAAGCCCATTTCATTTTGATAGCTTTGTGTCTGTCTTAAGGTCTTTCTGTTGTAACTGATCCCCATAGAGCAGCAGACAGTAATACCCTTTTCTTGGCTGGCCTACCGCCCGGCCTTTGCCCTCGATGCCTGTCGCTGGTTGCAATAGCATCACAAGTCAAGTTAATTCTAGCCTGTCGTGTGGAAGGTGATCTCCTGGGTTGACTGAGATTTGTTTTACTCACTGAGAGGTAATAGAAGAAGGTATTTCGGGTTCCGGTTTTGACACTAACCACATAGATTGCACTTTTTTATTTAGCAGCTAAACTAACGCTGACTGCATGGATTGGTCGGTGTGATTTAATAGTGAAACTAGCTGACTGCATGGATTGCAGGTGTTGTTTTGCAATATTAAAGTGTGTGCTGACTTTTTACTACTTGATTAGATTCCAAGATATTGGTTTATTTTATTTTTATTTTTTATTTGATCAGCCAATTTTATATGATCATTTATTTCCTTAGTGGGTGTGTGGGGTTAGCTTGTATGTTATTAACAACAATGTAAATATGCACCAGTCTGCAGTTATGTGAAGTTGTTTGCTTGCTAGTTGTTATTCTACCCGTCCCCTGAAAAAAGGAAAGGGCTGTCAGGCCGTTGAAAGATTTACCAGCTAGTGATATGCCCCAGGCAACACCATGGAAAGACAGATGAAGTGGTATCAATTATTTGTGTGGACTGAGGATTAGATTATACCTCTGTTTTTCTTTCACCTTTTTCTTTGACTCCTCTTCTTCTGCCTCGAGCACTTTTGCTCGTTTACTCTCTCTTCGTCCTGCGTACCCACTAGAGAGGGGAGAACCGAGAACAGAGGGTAACGGCAAGCAGAGCCGCAGACACACGATCCGGTTCTGTCCTAAACCCAGTGGCAAACTTTTCAAATTAACCTTCAACACAGCACACCTAAATGGATGCCTCTTTGTGTCCTCTGAAGAAATACAGAGGAGATGAGAACAAAGATTGCCATGGTTAGTTCTGTGTCCCCAACAGCACCCTGTTACGTTCTATGGCCTACTGTTGACCGGAACTGTATGGGGCCTGGCAAAAATAGTGCACAAAAAATTTAACAAGTTGCCATTTGGTACACGGTGTATGTCTTGCAGCTTGTAGGTCGTTGTCTTCTGAAGGAATTCGACTGAGCTGTATTTCTTGAAAGGCTGACCTTTTGTTGATGTGTTTGGGGAAGGCTTTGAAGATAATATCACAGATGAAATTACCACTGGCACCACTATGCCTAACCCATCTCGGGTTTCTGCAGCCACAGCATGCTGTGCTACAGGTAAAACTTTGCTTCATTCGATTGTATAAGTAACTAAAACAGGCTGCAACATAGTTCAATCAAAACCAACTTTTCACATGCCTTGTTTAAAACAGGTGTAGACTACAAGTGAAATGCATACAGGGCCTTTTCCAAAAAGGCATGTTTCGGTAAATATAATGAACAAAAGACTGTGGAAGCACAACTCCTTAGGTCTTCTCTTCATTGCAATACCAGTTTATATTGCAAGATAAGCTCTGCATAGTAGGGAATCATTGTCTCATAAAAAAATCTCCAGATTTAAAGAAAATACAGTAGTTCTATTTTTACCACAAAATTCTACAGTGCACCTTTCAGATTCAAATATTTCTGATTCAAATATAGTCACCCCAAATGTTGTAGGCAGCTATTGTAAAACTGTATATTTATATGGAATAATGCTTTGTTACACTATGCAGTGATTTGTTGCACACAAAATCACAGCCTAAAATGCATAATAATTACTAAATACAGACCCACGTTTGCCTATTGAAAAACACTAGAAGCACAACTCTGTTTTCCTCGTAATAATTCTGTTCAAATGGCGAAATATAAAACTGCTATTTTCATGTAGCCTAATATTTGTATTATTTTGCATGCATATATTAGAATTCTCAAGGAAATGTGCAAATTCAACTACAGATCTGGATTCACACCAGGCACGGCAAAAAAATCACTGTATGGCATTGTAATGCAGACACACTTGTACACCTCAATCAACATCGTAATCAATCTTCCGCATCTACGAGATGGTGGGCAACGTTGAATACAATTGTCCTCCTGTAGCAAGGCGACTGGCAGGAGCTTTTTCAGTTTAATATTCATTGACAATACGAAAACTATCTATTGAGCTGTCAAAGCTTTTTTTGCAATCCCATAAACAAATAGGTGAAAGTGACATATTAGCTCTTCCTCTGTGGTATATCAACTTCAATTTCTGGTGCCGTACGGCAAAGCACCATACAAGTTGGATAATGTCAACTCTTGCGACACCGACCGCACCGCATCCACATTTTGCCAGATCCGTTAGATTTGCCGCAACGGTGCACATTGCTTCCTATTGAAATGAATGGACTTCCGCCGCAATGCAACCAGTTTGCCGTGCCTGGTGTGAGTCCAGCATAAGAACTGAACAAACTTTTGCAACAGAATTTCCGGTACTGTGTATTGGTTTCATAAAAATAGTTTTGGCACATCCCTGAACACAAAGAGAGAGTAGCCACTGTCTCTCTTTACAAATACCACCAAATAAATAAAATAACAACAAAATATAAATAACAAATCACCTTGGTCTCAGTTTAGTTATGGAGAAATAAATATGGTATATTGTCTTAAGTGGTTAAACTAACAAAATGGTCACAGCATTTTCTTTAATAAACAGCTATTTTATAGAAACTGGGAAAACTACCTTTTCTGTTAGTTGCCAAAGCATTTTCTTATTCTTGGCTACAATACCACCTCTGTCCTTTTCAAATTCCTCAGGTACATCTCTTCAAGGGTAGCCTGCCCAGCATCTGCAGCCGCACTGCTCAACGTGTTTCTCTGCCTTCAGGGAACTTTTTTATGAGGGCGTTTTCTGAGATCCTGTGCTAATTATCTCACAGCATTGACCTGCCTCTTGAAGCGACGGGACATTCAAGGCAGCGGCTAGACTCTGAGAATTGGAGAGACAGATAAGTAGGGCATTTTACCTTTTCTATTGCTTTTGTGGCAAAACCCCTGCCCAACTCTGTAGTCCATCACTCTTGAAAGAAGAGAGTGAAAATCACAGCCAACAGGCACAGCTTAAATGTCAGCTTCATTACAGATTCTGTGTCAATATATCCATAGAGTCCTCCCTTGGGTTTGTCTCCTCGGCCTTCGCATGATCCCAGAGGAGTATTAACACCATCCATCACAGCCTACTGAAATGGGAGGTTCAAATCTCTACATAATCTGTTAATGCCAGGATATAAAGATGCCTGTTCCTCTTGGACATCTTTTACTTCTTTTTATTTTATTAAACTGCTTGACATTTACGTTTCTCTAAGTGCTACCGTCTTTCTCTTCTGAAGTTTGGTTCTAAATCTTGAGCCGCCTAAAAGTTCAGGGATCCTGATTGATTTCTAGGGTGTGCGAGGGAACCACGTCTTAGAGGTTTCCAAGTAATGGGTTCTGCTTATAGGGAAACAGGGTTTAAATGAGATGGATTAGAACCTCATAATTGAGGACTAAACGTCCGCCCTGTGCATTATCCGCTCTTTTAATACCTGAGAGAAATACTGAACTTCTTAAGAGCTAAAGGTTTTATTATCCCCTAATTCAGAAGGCTTCAATGTAATGTTTTTGCCATTAAAAGTTTTTACGGTATTTAGAATTAAGACGATCCTTCCTCCCAAACTTCATCTCTTCTCTTTACTGTGTCCTTCCTGATTTCCTTTTGACTCAGTCACTCCTGATTAGCCACAGGCACATGTTGTCAACTTAGCTAACATGTTTAATGTCTCAGGGTGAGTTAGCGAATCTACCGTTGATTGTTTCATGCAATGAGGTAGAATTCGGAGGATTTTCTCTTGTCTAAAATGTCACTCTAGGCCTATTCCATATAGTGCCTTGCTTTTGACTAACCAGGCCCTAGTATAAATCTGCATGTAACGTTCCATTAATTTGTCCCATTGGCCAAAATTTTACTTATATTTTTTAAAGTATTTTCTATATAATGGTATATTATCTTACTGAACACAGGAATAATACAGGGACAATATAAACAATTTCAGAGTTTTTTTATTTAGTCTATAATATCCATTTGTGCTAGTTAGATATTGTGAAATTTAGATTTTGCTATTCTACTATTGTCTATATTTTGTTTAACACTAACTAGTGCTGATGGAACTGACTTCCATGTTGATGTGCATTGTGGGGGAGAAGCTGAATAGCTTGGCAGAAAGACATCTTCAAGTCTCCCTTGAGCCATTTTGAAGCTGCAGCAATGAGCCAGGGTCATAGCTCCAAATGGATATTATGGAATTGAGGTGGGGGAAAAAAAAGGATGAAATAAAAATAAGTAAAACATTGCCATAAAAATAGGGAGCATTTGGGAGGTGGCCTTTGACTTGGAACAAGGAGAAGCAACTAGACTGGAAAGAAACAGAGGGAAGTAGACTGGAAAGAGCAGCCCCTTCTAAGCCCTTTTCAAAGAAATGACTTTGCCCAATTCGCTCCCTATTCTGTAAATAGTGCACTACTTATTACCAATTTACTTCAGAAATTTATGGTAGAAAGTATATATGGTGCTGTTTGGGACATTGACAAGGTGATGTTCCTTATGAGGCTGAAAAGCAACAGATGAAGGCGTAATGAAGACACGCGAGGCTCAACAGCCCTAGCCCCCTGTGGTTTAACAAATTAAGCGAGGAGAGTTCAAGGCTGAGCCAGCCCCTTCCACATGACTACTGTAGTGAAGCGTCAAAATGAGGCAAACCCAGCTCTAGCCCAAATGGGACCCTACTCATGGACGAGTGTAGTGCACATAACAGGATATAGAATACTAATTTGGCCACACTCTTTGTGTCTGCGGTCCTGTGACTCATTCCTCACACGTCCTTCCTGCCTCTTAAACAGGTTTAATCATGATACGAATAAAATCAGGATCTAGAAATGTCTAGCAGCAAGGCTGACGAAGGCCATAGCCCTCCAAATATGTCATGTCCCATTCCCTGATTGGTCTTGTCTCGCCACCACAGTTTCAGAAATCAGCCAAACGATTGGCACTTTATGAATTAGCCTAAACATTTATTAGTAGGCTGGCAAAGTTTGCACCTCCAGTGTTTCCCTGGGTTAACGTTTGCTAACTATATTTACATTGATATCAAATTATCTTACAAGTTCACACCACTGCATTGGTTTTATGTTGAGTTGTTTACAAAAGCATTCTTTTTTGGATTTAATATCGCCCTCAAAAAGTGCACCATATTTATTTAATCTTATTTCATCTATTTTGAAAAGGTCTAATAATGCAAAAGAATGTGTTTTAGGAGTAGTACATGTTTGGAACTAGCATATTGGAGGGATGGAAAACAAATGTAAATAATGCAAAATAACGACAATAGTAGAATAGCAAAAAACTAGCAACAAATTACTATTATGGATAAAATAAATAGTAATATATTTTCAGATATTGGATAGGTATGTTTTCCCTGCATTATTTCTGTGTTCAATAAAAACATATATATTGGGCTCCTCCCCCTCCATTTACCATAATCCTGTGGGAAACACCCATGTGGACAGTAGAGATGGGAGAAAAGAATTGATACTGCAATACTCTTTTAGCCAATATTAGTATGGATTCTCAAACCCAAAAATCTATTTGTTTTTGTAAGCAAAGCAGTACAATCATCGCCAGAAAATGCTACATTCTACTTCTTTCTCTACCTATGTAATTTCATTACAGGAGAAATCTGTTAAAACATCTCAGCTACACGTAACTTTAGTGGATTACATCATTTCAGTATTATAGACATTTTCTAACAATTCATAAATATTCATGTTCACTTCAGTTGTAAGCTAGCAAGAAGTGTTAGCCTATATCTTGAAGCTAGTGGTGTCTTCTAGACTTAGATTGAAAACCTGTTCTAGCCTGTATGGAGTGTTTTGCAAACAGTAATGAACAGTTTCAACATTTCTACATGCCGTGTTGCATTATTCAAAAGTATTAGCAAGCTTGTGTGGAGCATAAGTAGGGAGCTAACATTGCAGGCCAGGGAACTCTGCAGTAGAGGAGCAGCCCATGGTGAGTAGATTACCTCTGTGATATGCAATCATTGATCCTCTCAATCAAGTTTGACAGAACTACCCAACCATTCCTGAGTCCAAAAAGTAGTGAAGTTTTTGTGTACTGTGTTACACTGCCTATTTTCAGTGAGTGTCTTCCCTACTCAACTTTTGAGTTGTTACATAATTGACATGTAGGTCTAGGAATTTGTGATAGTGTGAAAGCTGATAAGATACAAACGGATGCCATTAGGCAGAATGGACAAAGCAATGGAATGAAATCCAGGCCTTATCCCAAATGACACACTTCTGACTTGGTGTTGTTTTGTACCTTGGCTTATATTCAAAAAGTAATACACTATGTAGGGTAAGTGTATTATTTGGAACATAAGCCACAGTTTTCATTTGCGTTCACTGACTTGGGACTATAATTGTAATTGCACACACATTACTCTTGTAGACACCTGTGAGTACTCCATTAGAAATTTGGTTCAAAACTGTGGTCTGTGTTGGTCACTTTTTTATTTATTTTTTTACTTTGCTCACAAAACTATGGAGCTAGCTGTAAACACCTTTGAATGTAGTACTAAAAAACAGTTCCTTCATTTGTTGGTTAAAGATTCTGTTCGGCACTGCTAGTCTTTTATTTTTTTATGTTGGCTTTTAAAACAAAAGACAGTAGCTCTCATCCTGGATGTGATATGATACTGTCTTTGATTTTTTGTGCCAAAACCCCTGGTGTCCATACAACTCAAACCACCTTTAAATCACCTGAGATTTGCACAGTTTTTGTTGTTTTTTTACGACAAGAAGAGGCTTTCACTTTTTCATCTTTAAACACGTGTTTACTGCATAATGATGGCAGCAGAAGTCTCATTGTCTGAAACTGTATTCTTAGCTACCTGTCTAGCACTAGGGCTCCTAGACCATATCCAAACTTGCACACTACTCCCTACATAGGCCATAGTCAAAAGTAGGGCTCCATGTCAATGGACTAGGGTGGCACTTGGGATGGAGAAAGAGACAGTTCAAGACAATCCCCCTTTTCCCCTTTGAGTGGAGTGCAGTGAAATGCTAGTGTTTCCCTCATTAAAAGATGCTAAGCAGGGCTGTATGAGTCCAGAACTCATGTTTAAGCCTCCAGGCTGAGCTCCTGCTGCCCCACAGATTCATTATGTAGGCTGAGCT
>JACXGM010038950.1:0-10690 GCA_016801145.1 Umbra pygmaea
GTTGATAACAACAGACAGGCAAAAACATAAACATAAATTCCGTCCCGGAACGTACCTTTCCAAAAGAAAAAATTCTGACATAAGCATTGTTTTCAGAAAATATAGTATTTCAGCTTAACATGTTTCCTTAATATCTGATGAGGCATTGGCGTCATTTTTGGATTTATTACAGTACATGTATTACATATAGCACCTTTAATTTTGGTAGGTGTTATTTACAATAATCTTTAATTGTATTGAATGAGTGCCATTTATTGTGAAACCTTGATTTGGAGGATAATGATTTTTTTATTTAATCAATTAATTATTTTGTTTGGCTCCATTGACATTAATAAAGTACATTATTTCTCACATGTTGGTATGTTGAAATGTTCTCTTTAATTGTATTGTTTATATTTTTTACATTTTTGTTTGTGCATTGACAGCAAGGGGTGATAGTAATTTACGATCTGGTACACTCAGCAGCAAATTTCATTAGGTACACCTTGCTAGTACTGGGATGAACCCGTCAGAACTGCCTTAATTCTTGACGGCATCGATTCAACAATATGCTGGAAACATTCCTCAGAGCTACAGGTCAATAGTGACATTGTTTCACTTAGTTGATGCAGATTTGTCAGCTGCACACCCATGATGTGAATCTTCCATTCCACCACATCCCAAATGTGCTCAATTGGATTAAGAGCTGGTGACTGTGGAGGCCATTTGAGTACAGGAAACACATTGTCATGTTCAAGAAACCAGTTTGAGATCATTTGAGCTCTGTGACATGGCACGTTACCCTGCTGGAAGTAGTCATTGATGGGTACACTGTGGTCATAAAGGCATTGACAGGTTCATCAACAACTCTTGTTCAGTTGATATTAAAGGGCCCAAAGTGTGCAAAGAACATACCCCCCCCCCCACACCATTACAATACCACCACCAGCCTGAACTATTGAAACAAGGCAGGATGGATTTTTGCTTTTGGGTTTTTTACGCCAAATTGTGACCCTACCATCTGAATGGCAACACTTTTCCAATCTTCTGTTGTCCAATCTTGGTGGTTTCCTGTTCTTAGCTGACAGGAGTGGCACCCGATGTGGTCTTCTGCAGCTGTAGCCCATCTGCTTTAAAGGTTCAATGTATTTTTCATTCAGAGATGCTCTTCTGTTGACTTTGGTTGTAACAATTGGTTATTTGAGTTACTGTTGCCTTTCAGCTCAAACTAGTCTGGCCATTCACCTCTGACCTCTGCCGTCAACAAGGCATTTTCGCCCAGAGAACTGCTGCTCACTGGATATTTTCTCTTTTTCTGACTATTCTCTATAAACCCTAGAGATGTTTGTGCAGAAAAATCCCAGTAGATCAGCACTTTCTGAAATACTTAAACCAGCCCGTCTGGCACCAACAACCATGCCTCGTTCAAAGTCACTTCAACAACATTTCTTCCTCATTCTGATGCTTGGTTTGAACTTCAGCAGATCATTTTGACCATGTCTACATGCCTAAAGCATGTAAGGGTAAGGGTAACAAAATGTGGAAAAAGTAAAGTGTTCTAAATACTAATATGTACTGTATATACTGTCCAGTTGTATGCAAAGGTTTAGGCACCCCTGACAATTTCCATGATTTTCATTTATAAATAACTGAAGGACACAGTACTATTTCAGTAGTGAAATTAGGTTTATTGGATGAACAGAAAATTTGCAATGTGCAACAAAACTAAATTAGACAGCTGCATATATTTGGGCAATCCAACAGAAATATACAATATTTAGTTGAGCCTCCTTTAGCAGAAATAAAAGAAGCTAGAAATTTCCTATAGCCTGTAATAAGTGTCTGGATTCTGGATGAAGGTATTTTGGACCATTCCTCCTTGCAAAACATCTCCAGTTCAGTTAGGTTTGATGATTGCCTGAGCAAGGACAGCCCGCTTCAAATCACCTCACAGATTTTCAATGATATTCAGGTCTGGGATGGCCAGTCCAGAACATTGTACTTGTTCCTCTGCATAAATGCCAAAGTAGATTTTGAGCAGTGTTTTGGGTTAGCCTGGAAATCCAGACCCAAATCCCAAAGATTATGGGTCTGGCATTGAGTAATGAAAATGGACCAACTCGAGGGGCGGCACCAAGCGTGCATTTGAAAATCTTACTGCATGCAATTGGGTAACACTACGACCAATCACCAGTGGGTTTTCGCTAAGTCCCATAAGTTTAGCTACCAGCAGAGCTAACTGGTGGATTAAACTCTTGCCGTATCCGGTCGGCAAAACAGCAAAATCATCCTTCTTGCAAAGGAACGATTCGAGCACTGTCTTTTGTTCTTCTTTTAGATAAAAAGCCAAGTCTAACTCGTTCATTGTAGAGGCCAAAGCCATTTCAAACAACTTGTGTTCCTCCATAGTTTACTAATGGCTTTGAAGTCGCAGCGCTGTTGTCATCTGTTTAGCTTGCTTCTAGCCCGCCTATTATCAGATACACTGATGTTATTGGTGCAGCTCGGCGATAAGGGCATAGTTAATGAGCATCATTACTGAATGCCAGAGTGACAAGCTGAGCAAATTCTAATTGTGCTCTCGCGAGAACTCTGAATTTCCAGGGTAGTTTTGGGTCGTATTCTTGTTGAAATGTCCAGCCCCGGCATAACTTCAACTTTGTGACTGATTCCTCTACATTATTCTAAAGTATCTGCTGATATTGAGTGAATCCATGTGACCCTCAACTTTATCAAGATTCCCAGTACCGGCACTGGCCACACAGCCCCACAGCATGATGGAACCTCCACCAAATTTTACTGTGGGTAAAAGTGTTTGTCTTGGAATGCCACCTTAAATACCTTTTCTCATGTTTGGATGCACCTGTCTATAAATTTCAAGACTTAATGAGCTCACCAAATCAATTGTGTGTTCCAATTAATCAGTGCTAGGTAGTTACAGGTATTCAAATCAACACAATGAAAAGCGTAGCCAAATGTATGCACCTGTCTAATTTCGTTTTAACGCATATTGCACATTTTCTGTTCATCCAATTAACCTAATTTCACTACTGAAATATTACTGTGTCCTTAGTTATTTGATAGATCAAAATGAAATTGCTGATCAAACACCCAATTGTTTATAAGTGAAAATCATGGAAATTGTCAGGGGTGCCAAAACTTTTGCATACAACTGTATATACAGTGCATCAGGAAAGTATTCAGAGTGCTTCACTTTTTCCACATTTTGTTGTTACACCCTTATTCTGAAATCATTATTTCTCTCAAAATTCTACAAACAATACCCCATAATGACAACATGAAAGAAGTGTGTTTGAAATCTTAGCAAATTTATTAAAAATAAAAAATGAAAAAAGCACATGTACATAATTCACAGACTCTGCTCAATACTTTGTTGAAGCACCTTTGGAAGCAATTATGGCCTCAAGTATTTTTGAGTATGATGCTACATGCTTGGCACATGCTACATTTTTGGGCAGTTTCTCCCAGTCTTCTTTACAGAACCTTTCAAGCTCCCTCAGGTTGGATGGGGAGTGTCAGTGCACAGCCATTTTCAGATCTCTCCAGAGATGTTTAATCGGGTTGTCCTGTAGCTACTCCTTTGTTATCTTGGCTGCGTGCTCAGGGTTGTTGTCCAGTTAGATGATTAACCATTGCCGCAGTCTGAAGTCCAGAGCACTCTGGAGCAGGTTTTCAGCAAGGATGTCTCTCTACATTGCTGCATTCATCTTTCCTTTGATCCTGATTAGTCTCCCAGTTCCTGCTGCTGCAAAACTTGCCCACAGCTTGATGCTGCCACCACCTTACTTCACTCTAGGTGTGGTATTGGCCAGGTGCTGAGCGGTGCCTGGTTTCCTCCAAACATGACACTTGCCATTCAGGCCATAGAGTCCAATCTTGGTTTCGTCAGACCAGAGAATTTATTTTCTCATGGTCTGAGAGCCCATCAGGTGCCTTTTGGCAAACTTCAGGAGGGCTCTCATGTGCCTTTTACTGAGGAGTGGCTTCCGTGGCCTCTACCATACAGGCCTGATTGGTGGAGTGCTGAAGAGATGGTTGTTCTTCTGGAAAGATATCCTCTGCCGACAGATTGACCATTGGGTTCTTGGTCACCTCCCTGACTAAGGCCCTTCTCCCCCGATTGCTCAGTTTGGCCGGGCGGCCAGAGTCCTGGGGGTTTCAAACTTCTTACATTTATGATCTACAGACAATTTAGATCATAAATTAGATTCATGGCTTGGTTTGTGCTCTGACATGCACTGTTAACTGTGGGACCTTATATACCAGGTGTGTACCTTTCCAAATCATGTCCAATCAACTGAATTTACCACAGGTGGACTCCAATCAGGTTTTGGAAAAATCTTAAAGATGATCAGTGGAAACAGGATGCACCTAAGCTAAATTTTGAGTGTCATGGCAAAGGCTGTGAATGCTTATGTACCAATAATATGTACATACTATTATAACTTTTTTCGTTTTTTATTTTTAATAAATTTGTTAAGATTTCAAACACACTTCTTTTACATTGTCATTATTGGGTATCGTTGGTAGAATTCTGAAGGAAATAATTAATTTAATCAATTTCGGAAATAAGGATGTAGCATAAAATGTGGAAAAAGTGAAGTGCTGTGAATTCTTTCTGGAAGGACTGTATATACCTCACTCACTCACAGTACTTGTTATATCATTATTATTTGAAAGGATGTTTCAGATGGCAGTAAGAAACTATGCAGACACTATCCAGGGTTCATCAACAGTGGTCCTGGAGGGCCAAAATGCTTCTGGTTTTTGTTCTCTCTTTCTAATAAGAGACTGGTTTATACCTGGGAAAGCAGGTGATTGCAACTAAATACTAGGTAAAATAAATAAAAAATGTGTCCCTCAAGGACAGGAGTTGATGACCTCTGCACCATATGTAGTCAATTGATCAATTGTGTTTGTTTTAAGGCATTAACTTAAGTGGTATATGGTTCAATGATCAGCTGCAGTGTTTTGCATTATATGGCTTTAACACTCAAACCCATAAACATTATTTTTAAGTGGTCACCCAAAGATGATGAGGACTGAATATGGATTTTTTTAAATGTGTACATGTATTCTGAGGCTACACATTCATCAACTATACAACGATGATTGAATTCACAGGCACCTGAACTACACAAGCAATCGTGGCACACTGGCAGCACTGTACTAATTTGTACCATCCTATGCTGGACCCCATCCAAGCCAGAGACTATTCTCTAAACTAGTGGATCCCGACCAGGGGGACGAGGACTCCTAGGGTATCTGGCATATACACAAGGGTACTCTAAGAATCTAGGCACCACAGGCTTACTAGTTTAATGCAAATTAGGGGGTACTTCATGGATACTCTGTGTACAGCCAGTTTATCCTTTACTATCCCTATCTGTATTTACATAGACCTAAAATGTATTTTACCCCTGCACATTCAATTGCAAAGTTTTTTTTAGGTCTGTATTTAAATGTTTTTTACCCCTGCACATTCACTTGCGAAGTTTATTTTATTCCTGTTTATTCAAATAGATATCAGTCGTACTGTGTTACTACTTCCTCTGTTTACATTTGTTTTTACTTCTGTATTTATGGGGGGAAAAACGTAATTAGGCTATGTTGATCTATGTTGATCTTATTTCAAGACACGCGCTTTGCGAAATAGCGATGGAGACGAGTTTAGTACTAGGATATCTAATTCACTGTTAGTCTACACCTGTGAATACAGTATAAGCATGTGACAAATTTATTTCGGTAAAGAATATTCAAGAATGCTGAAATACGACCCGTATAAATATTCTTAGATACGCCGCTCCCTTTCATTAGCTACATGTATCAATCACAGCTGAGAATAAACTGGGGTTGTAACAACATCTGCAATTTAGACTCCACGGTTTCAATAATGTGTATTTTCCAAAAGAATATATCGTATTTGCAAGTTCATGGTATGTCGTCCTTCTGTTGGCTACTTCACATAATAATTCAAACACATTTGGAAAGTAAGGCATGTGTAAAGTCACTATCGGAATACCGACACAAGCTCATAATGCTATTGGAGCGCGCACAGTCTCGAGCTTTTCTCCGTGCACAGTGACGTAAGTCACCTCTTGGCAGTGGCAGCCAGCAAGTCACTACGGGAGTAGAGCGGCTCGAACAATACACAAGTATACCAAGTAGGGAAAGATAGACGGGAACACTTCCAGTACCGGGCTCGATAACTAAAACGGAATATTTTCCTCTTTCACAGCGGAAGAGTAGATTTTAATCTTACCCCGGAGCTGGGGGTAACGTTCGCAATACTCTCCGGCAATGGATAGACTTTTAACTTGTCTTATTGCTGCGGGCACTTTATTGCTTACAGTTCGAGGAGAAGTGTTCAAAGGTAAGACTTTTCTCATGTATTTGCCTATGTATTTGAAACTGCATAGTTTTATCAAGCTTAACGGGTCCGTTGCGTTCTTCGCGGAAGAACGCAATCTGAACTTGTTTTAAGAACAATGCAGTGTAGTTGGCGGATGCTAGGCAGTATCGAAGTTTTCTGCTCAATAACATAGGCTACCTTGGGTAATTAATTAAACCACGTTTGCATGGTTTGCAATATCCTTTCAAGTAAATAGCGCGTTCGCCAAGCTATGATGTTGTGTGCGTATCAGTACATTGCTCTAGTCTACAGCTGAAACAGAGAGACGTGCCAGCCCAGATCATTGGAAACTTTTATAATGAAACCTAGTCAGCGCTGTGGTACGCTTTTTGACCAAATACCGTTTAGCAGAATGTTGAGATGTTCTTCCATTTTGGATTGTGGATGTGCTGTGGGAAAATTACAATGATTTCCCATCATTCATAGCCACAAATAGTTGTTAGAGTTGTATTGCTGCTAGAGTACCCTTCTTTGAAGAGGGACATGTTCTGCGCGATGTTAGGCTACTTTTTAACCTAATTAATCTGCTCTCTATTTAGAAGTTACGATACTAACGTTTTAATTTTTGTATGATAAACCGTAATATGTATTGTTATAATCTACCATGTTTGGCTGGCTACACAATGGTGACGGTCTGACGCAGACTTGGCTGAAAAGTTTACAGATCCTTTGAAAGCAGTCAGACAGCTTATCAAAGCAAGCCGTTACTTTTTTATATACTAAATAATCTATGTTAAGCAAGGTGTGTCTAACAATATAACTTACTATTTCTGCTTCCTAAAGCGACGCAATGTAACAAAGAAAAGGCTACATTTGTTTTACTAGTGTCAAAGTGTAATTGCTCCTTTTTAAATGAAATAAAAGACTAGACAATTCTGGTGCGCTTATTCTACAGCTGTATGTATGGATCTTTTCTCTGGTGCTTTGCGTTTAAATGATGTTATTTTTTATTTCACACGTCCACATGGTGCGGAAGATCTGAATACAAACATTACAATAGGCAGTTACAGTAAGGCTTCCACATCGGTTTTTACTTTCATAAGATTACAGCTGGTTACCATTGTCATTCAGTTTTATTGTTTTAAGTTTACATGGGGGGTGAGGGTTGTTTAGTTCAAAGTGATTTAAAAAAGTCAATCTAAAGACTAAAATTGTAGCAATACATTGCCTAAAGAATTGTTCTACTCGGTTTCCTATGTGGCAGGCAAATTGGCCAAATTATTAAAGATTTTATCATCTAATATATACATTCCCGTTATAGCAATTGGACACTTAAATGTATGGTCTAGTTGATTCACAGAAAAATATATATTCATAATGGCTTTCATTTACATGTGCACACATTGTAATTTTAGAAAATTCGGTAGAAAAGTGTGTCCATAATATTCAACTACATCAGTAACGAAAGTCTCTCTTCTCATCCTTCTCGAGGGCATCCTTCATTCCAGTGCAATTTATACGAGATTATTTGCCTCTCACTGCCTTTACGTATAATGCCTGATGGTGGCACCATCGTACACACATCTCCAACGCACAATGTCTCCCTTGTGGTTCAGGATTTGGTCCGCAACCTCATCAAGTAACTTTTTCCAACGCCACCAATATTAAAAAATCACAAACAGGCAAATATTGGATGAACAATGAATGATTTTATAATGAAATGTAAATAACCATTTTGTTTACTTGCCAATCAGGGAGTACAAAAGCAGCCGTGGAATTACGAATGCAAATGAAGTCAGCGTTTTTATTTAATGTAAAAATGATTACTAACAAACTAATTAAAAAGTAGCTGCAGTTGTTATTCTCCTCAAACATTCACTATTAGGTACAATCGCATTTCCCACATGTATTCTCGATCCTAACAAAGTTATTGGAGGCAACCATGTGAGTAGAGATTAATTTAAGGAGGGTGCATTTCAATTCCCTACTTGTATCATTTAAAGTTAGTAAAAATAATTTAGGTACACGCTTTTGTAAAAGCTTGTAGGGCTTAGCTTCACGGAGTGATTAACAATGGGCCACCTAATTTGCTAGTAGTCCTATGTAGTTTTCACTTTATCTTTTTTACAGAAGTGAAGCTGTACGGCTATTTTCTTGCTTTTACAAAATATTTTCTTCAAATTAGTCGAATATGACAGTAATCTTGGCCTTGACGGTGCATTTTGTATTTGAATAGCGCACAGTCTCTGTTGAAGTCAGTCTCTGTAATGCATTTTGGCCATTATTGTGTCTTGTATGACCATGAACCCAGGATATCCTCTGCCTCTCCCAGATGGCCGTTGCTGTTTCTTCCGTCCATTCACTGCTATAAATACAATATTTTTTTGCCGAGGTGAGCACATGCCCCTTGTATGTGTGCATAATGTTCATTGTTCTTGTTTAGTGTTGGCCACACCGACTTTCGATGGACACTCGCCTCTTAACTATACCCACTTTAAAATGATTTGTCTTCTCTACAATGTCGCAGTAAGCAAACAGTAGAACCACTCCAATAGCTGTCTGTAAAAACTGTAGAGCTACTGGGTGTTCACGTCTCTACATACAGCTCAGACAGAAGGGAACTTTCTGCACCAGTGGAGAATGAAATTAAAATCTTCACCGGCATCCTAAGATGGAAGAGTTGTCCTAATAACGATAATAACACCCTGTAAATAATTAACTGGAATTATTAATGTCCACTTTTGTCTTTGTAATACCATCTAGCCCTTCTGACATGAAGAAAGTCTTCCATGAAATTGCTAAAAGGAACAGCCCCCCCCATTTCCCTGAGCAATTTTGGCAGACCTTAACTCCAAACTTTTGTCCCTTATCAACATCATTTTGTGACTTGTTTCAGAACAAGTGATCAATTCCTTTGACTTGTTTGCTGGGTCTGTGAATGGTAAACATCTCTTGCTGTCGGACCCTGGTTGCTTGTCGGCACAGGCCCATTTCCATCTTAACTCAATGTGTTCGTAATCCTTAACTTGGTCCTTGTCATCAGGGCAAACATCAGAAAACAAGTGGTTCTTATGGAACATGTTCAGGTAGTACTAACTTGGTGTTCTACATAGTTTCATTATTTGTGCCTGTTGAACACTGCCCTAATACAGGAGCCTGGGAAGGGCCCAGTTTGGCCAGAGTTAATGGTTAGAAGGGAACAGTCACATGATCACTTATCGTGGCATTGTGTCCAAGTGGATAGCACTGTGGCCTCACAGCAAGAAGGTTCTGGGTTCGAACCCCGGTTGTCCCGGCCTTTCTGTGTGGAGTTTGCATGTTCTCCCTGTGTCTGCGTGGGTTTCCTTCGGGTGCTCCGGTTTCCCCCACCATCAAAAACATGCAGGTTAGGTTTGGGACTACAGATGGAAATGAGCATATATGCTATAATCTGGCTCATTCACAGTCTGTACAGAAGTGTAAGATTGTTTATTAATGTGCACTGTCCCGATAAAAAATAAATCACTGATCTTTAATATCATTCTAAATAAAGTCACACCTTGCGAACAAATCACTGGGTAAGAGGTGAAAAACAGAATGACAAAGTGCACCTCACCCCCCTAAAAAATCCTAGCTAATTTTAAACCTCCACTGTGTAACTTTTTCAAAAACTTAAAAAAATACAAAAAGCAATGTTTTAGGAGTAGGACTAGTTAATGTTAGGAACTAGCATCTTGGATCCAGGGGCTAAAAACATCAACTTGAAAAATACAGAAAATAATAGAATCGCAAAATCGACATTTCACAATATCTAATTAGAAAAAAAAAAAATAATGTATTTTAGGAAATTAGTTATTGCCCCTGTATTATTCCTGTGTTCAGTTAAAACAAATGTATATAATATATATTTTTTTAAATATACAGAATTTTCGGGGCGACACAATAAATGAATGGAAGTTACATAGTGCAGCTTTAATGCTGTGATAGGTTGTAAAATGTGAAACGATGTGATCACTATTTGAGCACAGTTGTTTTTGTAGGAGCTTGTCAATTTCATTGGGTTAATGGTGTGACTGGCCTGGACATTTAGTGCTCTGGTGCAGTATTAATTACCCATTAGATGTGACTCTGGAACAGATGCTGAGTAAACAGGACCCTATCTAATTAAAGTCAGCTCTTTTTAAAGGAGGTGTGTGGCAAACAGGGAAACAGGTGGGAAAACTCCTGAATCAGCATGCCATACTGCCAGGGCCAGAGTGGGCCAGGTTTCACCAGTCAGCAGGTCATACTGCCAGGGCCAGAGTGGGCCAGGTTTCACCAGTCAGCAGGTCATACTGCCAGGGCCAGAGTGGGCCAGGT
>JACXGM010038951.1:0-10702 GCA_016801145.1 Umbra pygmaea
CAACATACACTACTGGGCAAACATTTTAGAATGTACACTACTGGTCAAACGTTTTAGATTGCCAGGAATTTACATGTGTTTTGATCCAAATTGATATCTTTTACCAAGGTGGCATTCAGTTGATCAGAATATGATTAATTATGAATGAGCTAAACATTTCATCATTAAGACACCAAATTAATGGGTGTTAAAAATGTGGTTGTTGTTGTTGTGATAGACATTTGAAACATTGGTGAAGTCTTGAATATATATCATGAATATCCCTGTGTGTTCTAAAACAGATAATGTATAAAGAGCATATAACTCATCCAGGCCAAAATGGGAGGTTTAAAATGGGCTTTTGTTAATTAAAACACTCGCACACTTCATCTGTAATCCCTTCAATTGTTTATATGTCTTAGCTGTTTCTGTCACAATTCTATCAAGTTTACATCTCTGTTCGTTGATGACCGCTTGCCTTCTGTCCGGCCTCCAGGAAAAACGGACGACGTGAAGGTGTCAGAGAAGGGCCGCCTCTCCCCTCGCTCCAACGGGCTCCAGCGCTCCCCCTCTGATGCCGGACGCAGCAGCGGCGACGAGGCCAAGAAACAACCGGTCTCCTCCACGGCTACATCTGCCCGCTCAACGCACACCCTCTCACACGCCCTCTCCGAGCCGCACTCACACGCACTCACCTCCCGTGCCCCCACCAGCACATTTGGCTTTAAGAAGCAGGGTTCTGGAATGGTCACAATAGTAACTGCCAGTGGCGCTACCATAACGAGTGGATCCGCCACTCTTGGGAAGATGCCAAAATCGGGGGCAAGATCTCTAGCTGGAGGGATAAAGGTTGGAGGTCTGGATGTTGGGTCTGTTCTGGGTCACCATGATGATGGGTATCTCCCAGTGAGCGCCCGCTCCACACTGCAGTACCGGAGCCTTCCGAGACCCAGCCGATCTGGTGCCGCAGCACGCAACGGAAACCGCTCGTCGACCAGCAGCATCGAGGCGGCCGTGCTTTCCATTACTGCACCCGGTAAAAGTCGGGAGATGGGAAACACCGGGAAACCTAACGGGACAGGGATCTTACTAGCCAATCAGACAGACCGAGAGAAGGGCGTGTCAGAGGGTGTGGACAACCTGAGGGGAGGGGCTTCTACCATTCCACTCACAGGGAGACAGCAGGTTGCCTCACCGACATTGCGCAGGTAAACACAGCACACATTCGCTCATATATATACTACACGGTCACAAACTAAATGGTGTAATCTATGATATTTGTGATATTAAAAGTGGCACTTTCAAGCCAAAACTGTTCTTCTAAAAATGTTGTCCTGGTTCATGCATTTGTCAATATGTGCGAGATACCTTCCATTTCACTTGTTTTTAAAGATAGCATTTCACAGCTAACAGAAGTATAACAGTATAGGTAATAATTCAACTTATATTTTATGAATATCAGCCGTGGTCGGTGGATCTTAATTGGGGAGGACGGGCTCGTATTACGCTCGGGACCAGAGTAAATGGAATGGTGCGCAACGCACAAAACCCAGTGTTTTTTTGTTTTGCACACTGGGTTTTGTGCGTTGCGCGCCATTCCATTCACTCTGGTCCCGAGCGTAATACGAGCCCGTCCTCCCCAATTAAGATCCACCGACCGCGGCTGATGAATATATAAACAACAAAAACAATATCACACATTTAGCCCAATCTGGGACATTTTCAAATATACTTTGCTATTCAAAAAAGTCATGGAATGCACATTTAAGAATTGTCATTATTAATGATGAACAGTACAGAGGCGATAAAACACACACAGACATTCATCAAATGCCAAGTCTAAGCCCACTGCCTTGATAGAGTCGTTATACATGCACAGTAACATGAGCAGCCTCTAACTTTGCTACCATTGACCTCAGTCATCTCTGTTGATGATAAGAGTTCAAAGACAAAGCTCTATCATTGCTACCGTCTTAACTGTCAACACGCTGGTCCACTTCCAAATCCTTTTCAGCAGGGATTACATTTGAGAGAGCAATTTGTATCCTATTTTTAAACAGTCTTAGGAATGTATACATAGAATGTTCCAGTTGGCTCAAATGAAAGTGGATGTACTAATGTAATGTTTCGGATTTTACTTCGAATTCTGCAAGCCGTAACCGCAGGAGTGCATTGAGAGTGATGCTATTTAATTATGATGGAAATGCCTGTGAGCAGTCTCTCTGTTTGTTTACCTAACTGTTTGTTGTTTTTAATATTATTTAAATTTTCTCTTACTAGGTTGTTTGGTGGAAAGTCCGGGAAGCAGGCTCCAGTCACCACGGTGGAGAACATGAAGAACTCCACGGTCATCTCCAATCCCCACGCTACCCACACTGCCCTGGATCTCCCTGGAGGTGTAGCGGGGGAGAGTGAGAGTGCCAGCCCCCTGTACGGAGGGCGTAACCTGGGCACAGGTCATAGCACGCTGGGCAGCGAACAGGTGAGACAAACAGCCAGTACTACACGGGCTGGAAATATGGTCGCAACTTCTCACGACTGCAGAAGGATTGAAATCACTGTGCCTTCAAGCCTTTATCTTTCCACACTTTCTCTGTTGAATTAAACACTTAATTTGTGAGAATATACCTTTAAAAAATATATTTTAATTTTTTTATCTAAACATCACTTTACACTAAATAACCTGTATTTCCTTTTGTGTCCACCAGAGTGCATCCAGCCCCTGCTCCATCTACTCCTCTACAGGACCCTCCAACAGCCTCACCTGGGGAACCAGCATGAGCACCGGCTCCTCTGGCCAGAGCAGAGAGGGCACCCTGGGCGGCGGGCGAGGTGGTGGTGGTGCGGGCAGCCTGGGATACCCCTCGGTCAGCAGCATGCACACCAGCAGTGAGTCCATCGACATGAGCGTGAGCAGCCACGGAGGACGAGACAGCCGAGAGGACACACTCTCAGCCCTGGGGCGCGCCGGCAGCGTCAAGACCGGCATGTCCGAGAGGTGAGGACGTTCAGGAAGGGGGGGGTACTAGCTTGACTTGTGAGTGGATTAAGAACATACTATATAATGTCCTAGTTGCAGACAGGAAAGCAATTATGTCCCATCATTGCCATGGCATGCAGTCACATTGCATTTTTTCAGCTTATGGAACATTCCGGCATATATGTGACCAGAATGAATCTGCCATTTCATGAGGGGATCTTTTTTCCAATAGATAGCATTGTGTAAATTATGCTATTTCATTTCTGAGCTAAATTGGTGTTCCTTTCTCATTATCCGCCATGAGTCGGTAGATTTCATTGGTGAGCTGGCAGCAGTGACTTTGTTTGGACTAAATGTAGGTCTCTTGACAGGGAATTCTTTCCCAGTCTTTTTTCCTTTCTAAAAGTCTTTCTTTCTTTGTTGTGAACTCCCCCCAAACCCCCCAATCTATCAGCCCCCTCTCCTCCCCCTCTTCCAGTCCCAAATTCAGCCGAAACACCTTACCTCGGAAACAGGACAGGTAAAATGGAATTCTGCTTCTGCTTAGTTGCAGTGTGTTTCTGCGCGCGATTGTGTGTGTGTGTTTATCTGCTATGCACTCTATGGTTGTAGGCGTAAGAGCCCCTCAGAGCTTCTTCTCTGTGAATATCCTGTCCCCTAGTGGCCACATAGAGACTTACATATGCAGACATCCTACCAGCCTCATCCCTGCTATATACCCAAGCTAAACTTAGGCACATATATCTGTATATCTGTAGATTTGTGTAATAACTATAATAACTAGAGGGTACAACCCCCCCGCCACACACACACGAACACACACACCTCCCTCTTCTGTTCTCCTTTGTTCTTTTGGTCTCCCTGAAGTGCAGTTCTCTCCCACAGGGGTCCACACAGCGATAGTAACACCCTGCCCAAGAAGGGCCTGAGGTACTTATTGGATGACTGCTCAGCACTATCTGCCACACTAAGCTCTCTCTGTCTCACTCTCCCTGTCTGTGTTAGTGTTTCTTTTGCTCTCTCTGTATTTTTCTCCCTATTTCTCTCAGGCTTGATCTTGCTTTCTCTCTCCCCATATCTCTCAGCTTGAGCTCATGCAATAATTGTTGTGGTTGGTATTTTGCACTTGGATCACTTTTGTGTTGCTCTTTCATGTAAAGGTCACATCTCGCATTATTAATTCGCACTTAGATTTTTTAGATGGTTGTGCGTTATTTAAATGTATGCATCTGCCAACACACCTCTCCATTGTCACTTGGGACATGACAACCAGCTGCTTTTGCTGGAAAGAGAATCGTCACATATTGTATCAATTTGTGCCTGTTTTAGATCAGCATGTAAAAGTTGTACGCCCTTTCCTCAGTACTCTACCCTCCAACCCATGACCTTTGACCCTCATGTGTTTGGCAATGCAGGTATGCTCCTTCGCCCCAGCTACGTAGTCACGAGGAGGCTGCGCGTGATTGGCTGCGGTCCCATTCACATGGCGGCCTGCAGGACTCGACCAGCAACTCTCCGTTTTCGCCAGGTTCCAGCCTCACCTCACCATCTGGGACACGCTTTAACTTCGGACAGCTAGGTACGACCTTTGAGCTTCTAGCAAACAGTGTGTGTTTATTTTGCGTGTGTGTTTGTCTGTGTATGACCTGTAGTTTTTGAACTTTGCAGCAGGCAGCCCAACCACAGCAGCCCAGATCAACCTGGCCAGCCTACGCAACAACAGCCTGACCAACCAAGACAGCACCTTTGACCCATGCGGCGAAGCTCGTCTGAGGAACTCCTGTATGTCACTGGATGAGAAAACTCGCACCATGAGTCGCTCAGGTTCCTTCAGAGATGGTTTTGAGGAGGGTAAGTAGAGAGTGAGGAAAAGAGGGAGAGAGAGAAAAAGGGGAACATGGATGAGATTCATATACATTTAGACAGACTAAGATGTAAACCTTTCCCATCTGCTGTTTCAACATCAGGGTTTCCCGCAGCACTTTGCAGTCACGGCGGCCGCCTTAACAAGAGACGTCTACCGCCTTAACTACGCAATCCCAAAATAGTAAATGTGACGTGTGATGCGTCCAAACAGCTAGTAAATATGACGTGTGATGCAACCGAACAGCGCCACCTGGTGGTGTTTTAATGTCATCGCGCTCTCTCACCAGCATTTATAAGCAGTGACTGTGATTAGGCTAAGTGACAAGGCTAAGATAACCGAACCAACTTAACTAACACATTTTCTGGGGGAAACCCTGTACATAATTGTATTTCAACTCAAAATATAATTTTAAATAATGTAGCCACATTTCCTTTTCCTCCTTTTTACATATATTTTCTCTCGTTTCGCAGACTTTCTAACAAATTTTTCTACATCCTATGCCTAGTTGGAGGTTTCACCCCTTTCTAATGTGTCAGTTCAAAAATCATATTGTTCTTTTGTTGATTTTAGCATAGAGCAGTGTACACAGGGAAAACAACCATTTCAATGTTGGCTAATTACTGGTGTCTTGCTTTCAGGAACCTGTTTTATTCTGCATCAATACACAAACGTCTTTTCAATGGTATTTCAAATAGTTTTCCTAACGCAAAGGAGATATGAAAATGAAATTTTGAAAAGCACTTAATATAAATCAAATGGCTATGAGGAGACAAAAGATAAACTAACTAAATGTACTTTAATTATTGAACAACTACAGTGCTCTCGATCAATCCAAAATGTAAATATACCTAGCCACCCTTCTTTGCTATAACAGTCAAAAGCCGTCCATTCATGGAGTCTGTCAGTGTCTTGATCTGTTGACGTTCAACTTTTTGTGCAGCAGCATCCACAGCCTCCCAGACACAGTTCAGAGAGGTGTACTGTTTTCCTTCACCGAAAATCAACCATTTAAGAAGGGACCACAAGTTCTCAATAGGGTTTAGGTCAGGTGAGGAAGGGGGCCATGTCATTATTCTTTCATCTTTAAGGCTTTTATTGGCTAGCCATGCAGTGGAGTATTGTCCTGCATAAACATCATGGTCTTCTTAAAATATTTTTTCCAGTACCACTGCTTGAAGTGTCTTCTAAAAACTGGCAGTAGGTTTGGGACTAGAGTTTGAGTCCATTTTCAACCAGAAAAGGTCCAACTACCTCATCTTTAATAATACCAGCCCATACCAGTACCCCACCTCCACCTTGCCGGGATCTGAGTCAAAGCGGAGCTCTGTGCCTGTTACTGATCCAGCCACAGGTCCATCCATCTAGTCCGTCAAGTCACTCATCTCATCAGTCCATAAAACCTTTGAAAAATCTGTCTTCATATAGTTCTTGGCCCAGTCTTGACGTTTCAACTTATGTGTCTTCTTCAGTGGTGGTTAGGTTTCAGTATTCCTTATGGCCATGTCTTTGAACACTGAACACCTTGTACTTCTGGGCACTCCAGGTAGGTTGTAGTTCTGGAATATGAAAGCACTGGAGGATAATGGTTTCTGATTCACGTTTGAGTCTTCTTAAATCTTTGGCAGTTAATTTGCGTCTTTTTTTCTCAACATGTTTCTTGCGACCCTGTTGACTATTTTCAACAAAATGTTTGATGGTTCTGTGATCACACCGCTGTATCTTAGCAATTTCAAGAGTTTTACATCCCTAAAAGATTTTTCTTTCTGATTCAGTTAAATCTCTTTTGTCCTAATTTGTCTGAGAAACAGAAGCTGCCTAATAATTATGGCATTACACAAATATACATCACTTGAAATGCTTAAATCCAATAGCCATTCCAGTTTATACAGCTTGGAGTTGGAACATATGCATAATAATGATGGAACGCTCAAAATACTGACTTCCCTAATGTACACAGTGTATTAACAATGACCGACAACTGACAACAAACAACCAGGGACTTAAATAGAGACACTAATGACTGAATGGCTGCAGCTGTAGCTTGTTGACAGTAAATGAAGGTGCTCTATTGGTAGAAGTAAATGACATACAGGTGTGTACACGGTGATCTATAGGAGGAATAAATGTCATGTGATGTCCGGAACACAAAGCTGACACAGTACATTAACCGGGAGGTGGCAGGTGTGCCTCCTCAATCTCTCTTATGTTACAAAAACATATAGAAAAATAGAAATGCATGTGGATGTGTGAGCTAAATACAAATATTTGTAAAAATATTTGTGACGAAAGAACTGCATTAAAACCTCTCCCAGATCCCCTACTCCCATTGTTCCTCTAGTTTCTCTCTTTGCTGCCCTCATTGTCCCTTCAGGGTTAAAATAATCTGTATAATTACCTATTCTTTATGATCAAGAAACACAAGAGCCTGCCGGAACCCATGTGTTGGTGTGTGTGTTGTCCTGTTGTAAAGCCTCTTTGTTGTGAGTCCATCAAGACTGTGTTGTTTGAATTGCCCTAGATTCACTACCAAATGTCAAACGTTTTAGATCACCCATGAATTTGCATGTGATTTGATGCCTTCATTCCCTAAATTTGCCCACTGTTATTCATGTCCTTCGACAGGAAACCACACTAAACCATAGAACATTATTATATTGCACATTTATCAAAACAGGGGAAACAATCTTACAGGTTTGTGGTCAGACTTTTATTTAGGATCACATATGAATTTGTTAGTCTATAGGATAATACCAGCACTATAATTAGTTACAAGTTACTCCCATCACACACACACTTACACTGTACCGCAGTGTGTGGTGTCATCTTTATAGGGCTGTTATTAGGACTTTCACCGCTGTCGGGGCTGGTCGAGTCAGGACAAGCAGGAGCCTGGATAATGGTTTACTGTTTCCTGGAGGGAGGCAGCTAGGTGGGTGGTGAAAGAAGAGATCGTCTCCTTTGGGAGCTTGTGGGGGGTGTGATTGTTTAAATGGATTGTTTTCTGGTGCACAGTTGTTTGTATAAATAAGAGGTTTCTTCCTTCATTCTGTAACAAATGTGAGAGTGTGTTTACTACAGCGCCTGACACAGTGTGTTTTGGTTGTGTACCCTACTGAGGCCCAGTCCTGTGGTTTTATTTCTGCAGTTCACGGATCCTCCCTTTCCCTGGTCTCCAGTACCTCTTCTGTATACTCAACGGTGAGTAAAATTCTTAAAATTTTGCAAGAATCCTCCTCAAAACTGTGAGAATGTAGAGCCGGCAGTGCTTTTTCAATTTATATGTATTTGCTTTTGTATGTGAATTTACTTTATGAATACATTTTTGTCTCAACCTGTATATGACAAAATTTATAATTAATGTTTAATACCACAATACTATTAAAAAAAGATCCCCAATCCATTGTTAAATTTGGAAAATCACCCAGCCTTCCATGAGCCAGAGGAATAGGATCGAGTTTCTGCTTGAGTCTGATTTATTGTCCATTTGATGTGTCCTCTTGAAGGTTGAGCTTAGGATTTGGCTACTGTAAATTGATCCTGGATCTGTGCCTGCGGCTAACTTTTATACTTTATTTCCTGTTCTTGGATCTGCCTGGTTATGCCTACAGTACCTACACTCCAGACAAAGTTTTTTATGTCTTTCTGTGTTGCTACAGTTATATTCATCTCACTCAAGTTTAAATTAGTGTACAGCCTGTAATCTGATTGGGCGAAAGCAGGTGGGAGGAGCACTCTGCGCAAATTACCTGGAACCTGTTACGTGGTGCAACGTTTTGAGTAGTGGCACAAAGTTAAGAGATATTAGAATCCTCTCATCTTCACGTGAATGTCTTGAACCTAGTCGACAGGAAACCACATAATGAAATGGATCACTATTGCGTTCTGTCTATGAAACAGTCTTCCTGAATTGATGGAGCTTGATGTTAGGAATTAGACCTGGGTAGAGGCAGGGTCAGAATAATTCAGTCTCGCCCCCACACACACCTCAGCCAATCAGTTTTCTATCAGGTAGGCCTCTCCACCAAGCAGGTGCTGAGGCGGAGTCAGTGCAGTGAAAGAGAGAGAGAGAGAGACTGAGGTCTCAGAAAAGTGCAGAGCAGACCTGTGGCAGAACACCCAGGAGGCTGGTTTATTAAAGGAGGGAACATTGAATTGAACAAGCTTTAGAAGCCGTCAAGATGATGGCCACCTTGTCCATGACGGGAACGGTTGCAGCCTGGGACGTACGCACGGTAGGTCAAGGTGGAGGAAGGATGTTGGAATACTATTAGGAATATATGAAAATCAGATTCACATGTGGAGACTTTTTATTAAATTTTTTATGTCAACAGATGATAATGATTCAATTAAAAAAATGATGATTCTTTAAAATTATGGAATTCCATCATGTAATTTAGATGAGCTGACATTGATTTTAGACAGTTCTTCTGCTGTCAGGGATTTTTCAGTAGTTGTCAGGGGTGACAAACTGACAGGTGATTTTTTGCATCCAGGATGGTTTGGTTCCTGCCAGGCACAGATCCAGGATCAGCATCCAGGCCCATATCCTACATCAAGTGTCCAAATATACTAGAACTTTTAGTTTCTACAAGGCTTTGATTGAATACTGTGTTGCCAGGTGACACTTTGTTGCCGCCACCTCACACTCATTCAGGGCGCTAGAGTGAAACAACATACACACCTAACAACCCCTTCACCACACACACACAGAAGAACACTCGATCATTAGCTACAGTACAAGCAGACCTGTCACAGCAGGTCTTTATGAAGCGCCAGACAGACAGGCGAGACCCGTGCATAAATCATTATCACCTCAACTTTGTTATGTCACAATAGACACAGCCACTGCTGCCTCACATATTTTGTGTTATTGTCATGGTCTGCCTAGCAACCATCCAGACGCTGCAAAGCAAAACACATGGAGGACAATTTCAAATGAATTGGAAAAATATTTGTGTTTTGTTTTTGTTGCGGTTTGCAAAATCTGGAACTCTGTGGAGTGTTTTGACTGTCTAAGATTTTGATATATGACACCGTAATAAATATAATGTTCTGTGTAATGTACTTCTTTAATAACATGTGTACAACAGAAGATAGAAGTATATTAAATAAATGTAAAGATAGAAACTTGTCATAAAGGGAAAATACTGGATAGGGGAAGTGATGAATAACAAGAAATATTTACAGTTTAACAGGCATATGCGTACCTTTGTCATTATGTGTAAACAGCTAATGGCACATGCGTGCAAGTATGCGGGCGTATACGCTTGTTTCCCAAGCTCTCCTGTGTTCACTACCATTGTGTTCACTACCATTGTTCACAATGGAGTCTAGGTAGACAATACCACTTACTGGCCCCGCTCTTCACCTCCCCTGCACACAGACAAAACCCCTAAAGGAACATAGGTGTATACATGTCCTTCTCAAGAAATTAGCATATTGTGATAAAGTTCATTATTTTCCATAATGTAATGATAATAATTAAACTTTCATATATTTTTGATTCATTGCACACCAACTGAAATATTTCGGGTCATTTATTGTTTTAATACTGATGATTTTGGCATACACCTCATGAAAACCCAAAATTCCTATCTCAAAGAATTAGCATATTTCATCTGACCAATAAAAGAAGTGTTTGTAATACAAAAAAGAAAAGAAAAAGTCAACCTTCAAATAATTATGTTCAGTTATGCACTCAATACTTGGTCGGGAATCCTTTTGCAGAAATGACTGCTTCAATGCGGCGTGGCATGGAGGCACTCAGCCTGTGGCACTGCTGAGGTGTGATGGAGGCCCAGGATGCTTCGATAGCGGCCTTAAGCTCATCCAGAGTGTTGGGTCTTGCGTCTCTCAACTTCCTCTTCACAATATCC
>JACXGM010038952.1:0-10753 GCA_016801145.1 Umbra pygmaea
TGACGTTTCGACGCCTCGGCGTCTTCTTCAGAGTATGACAGAGACAGCACTGGTGTCTTGTTATATTCACAGCTGAATTAATGACAGCTGTGTCAATTAAGATGGTGAAGTTCCAATAACAAGGTACTATATCTTTTCAACGTAACACCACAGGTGGTTGTATGTACAGGAACACACAATATACAGTATGAATATACAAATAGAATACACAATATACACAAAATACAATGTGAATCAAAGCATACAGAACATACAGTTCAAAAAACATATGTATAGCTAGTAGTACTTGATATATAAAAGTTATATTTTATTAGCACGACAATGTCTAGATATGGCTACTGGGAAAATTAACCCAGAAATGAGCTGAGTGAAAAGTCATCATTGATGCCCCTCAGATTCATAGTATCTAACGTGTATTGCCAAAATGCCTCCCTCTGTTTTAGTTTCTGGATAATGTCACCACCCCTTATTGAAATATGGACTCGTTCAAGCCCAACTAATCTTACAAAGCTGGGTGAACCATGCTTAGCTTCTATACAATGTCGTGCTATAGCGTAGTTTGTATTCTTCTTGCGGATTGCAGCTTTATGTTCAGCGATGCGCATTTTTAGTGCTCTTTTAGTCTGTCCAATATAAGCCATGTTCATAAAAACATGGTTCGACAAGTTTGGTGTGGAGGAACTTGAGTAGCCCCATTGAGCACCTTTGGGATGAATTGGAATGGCCAGGTGATGGTCAGGTGTCCACATTCTTTTGGCAATACGGTGTAGCTTATAATGTCACACTCAAAATGCCTTGTGTAATTTTTTATTTTGCGTTTTTAAACACAAATCCACTTCACTTTTTGTATATATTATATGTTTATTTTTCTTCCACCTGCTCTGTCAATGTAAAGAAACATCTCCCATGCCAAACTGAAATGTATGAAACCCACGGATTAGAGAGAGATTGAGAATAGAGCTGTTAAATTTCAGCCAGCGGCCTAGGACCTCTGTTCGGAAACACAACTATACTGCACACAGCAACCACGGTAGTCCCAAAACAAATCTCAACAAATCAATGAGATAAGTACTATACACACGGGAAAGAATTGACCAATAACCATCAATTGTAAACACCTAGCCCCGAACACAGAGTACACTGGCCGAACTCCTGAAGCCTGTTCCTGAGCAAACAAATACAGTCTCAGTGACCACCAAGTGGCTTTAGAAAAAGGAAGACACGAAGAGACATGTCAGCCCATAGAGGAGCGTGAGAGTGGGCACAGCAGAGGAAAGCAGAGGACCTAATCACGCACACACTTCCTCTTGCATTGCAAAACGTATTCTATAGTAATAGGAGACCCATGCAATTTGAATAGTTAACGGCAAAGAAGCAATAGTCTCTCCCAGCAAAATATGTTATTGCTTGCAAAAGCCTGAGGGACACTGAGTACTAACCTTTAGTAATTATGATTAATAGTGATTTAATAATAGCAGGGCATACAAAAAAAGGAAAATGTTCATTTGTTTAGGGGTTCGATAATTTCTGTCAATCATTCTCAAAAATGTCTTTGCATAAATGAGTGAAAGGTGTTGGACAATATACATTTTATAATTGGCGCAACCGGGAAATTTGTGGAATTGGATGAAATGTGTCATCAAATGCCTATAGGTTCTCTATGCCCAATGTCAAAGGTGTCCAATTGTATGAAATTTACATATAAACTTTAAAGCCAGGCTCATTAACTGCTAAGTAAGTATGACTTTTTTTTACTATGTTGGGAGTTTCCTCACAAATTAGAATACATGGTCTTCATTTGACATATTCAGTGTTTGACAACAATAAAAAAATACTGGCTGTATTTTCACTAATAAAGCAAAGTGACGACATCATTCTAGAACGAGGCCAACATCAAATGTTTCTCACATGCTAATTAACACAAATCAACTGCATAAAACAGGTGGTGGATGGCACAAAAAAATAAAATAATAGATCTGTAAATAATGTCAATAATTTACATTTCAAGCAAGTCAGGATTGTGACTTTTTGCAACTTGTTAAAATGATTTGTTGATCAGAGGTCAGTAATTAGGTTTTAATTAGGTTAATTATAGTATGTCACAAAAGCTAGCACAACTGGTTAGCCAACCTTCCCAGGACATTAGCAAAGACAGCATCTCAGTCATAGCTACATCGTACACTAAAAGTAATTAAGGGAACACGAAATCATCACAATATAACACAGAGTCAATTAAACTTTAGGGATATCAATCTGTTCAGTTAGGAAGCATAAGCGATTGTGAACCATTATCACCTGTTTAGGTGCAAATGATAGTGACAACAGGTGCACTGGAGGCATAAGCAAGACGGTCCCCAAAAAGAAAATGGTTTTGCAGATGGTGGCCACAGACAATTGGCCTCTCCTTATCCTTCCTGAATGATTCCCCTCTAGTTTTGCATTTTGCTAGTGTCCTTGTCACTACTGGTAGCATAAGACGATGCCTGCAGCCCGTTCAGGTTGCACAGGTGGTACAGCTTCTCCAGGATGGCACATCCATACGTGCCGTCGCAAGAAGGTTTGCTGTGTCTTCCAGTACAGTCTTAAGAGCATGGAGGAGATACCAGAAGATAGGCCATTACCCGAGGAGACCTGGAAAGGGCCATAGCAGGGCATCAACCCAGCAGCAGGACCAGTATCTGCTCCTTTGTGTGAGGAGGAATAGGAGGAGCACTGCCAGATCCCTACCAAATGACCTCCAGCGGGCTACTGGTGTTCATGAGGTTGGCATGAGGGCCTGACGGCCCCAACATCCTCTAGTGGGATTTATATTCACAGCCCAGCACCTTGCAGCAGGACTAGCATTCACCAGAATTAGCAGGTCCACCACTGGTGCCCCCGTTCTCTTCACAGATGAGAGCAGGTTCACACTGAGCATGTGTAAAAGATTTGAAAGTGTCTGGAGACTCTGTGGTAAATGCTATGCAGCCTGCAACATCATCCAGCAAGACCGAAGCACAAAGATATCCTCAAAACCATCAGCAGAACTTACACTACTGCAGTGGGCCCTGGGTTCCTCCTGGTGCAGGACATTGCCTGGCCTCATGTGGCCAGAGTGTGTAGGCAGTTCCTGGATGACGAAGGCATTGATGCCATTGACTGTCCCTCACGTTCCCCAGACCTGAATCCAATTGAGAACCTCTGGGACGTTATAAATCGATGCATCTGACGCCGCCAATTAGGGCCACAGACTGTACAGGAGCTCACTGATGCCCTGATCCAGGTCTGGGAGGAGACCCCCCAGGACACCATCTACCATCTCATCAGGAGCATACCCAGATTTTGTCGGGGGTGCATACAGGCACGTGGGGGCCATACACATTACTGAGTCACATTAGGAGTTGCCGTGATGAAATTCACACAAGTTGGAACAGCCTCTGATTTCAACGCTTTACTTTGATTTTTGATGGGAGTTTGAATCCAGCCCTGAATTGGTTGGCGGTTTTGGGTGTACATCAATTGGTTCTAACCATTGCAGCACATATAAAGTTACATGTATTGCACCAAAGCTACTGTTTCTAAGTTAGTAGCTGCTATCTAAATTTTTTTGAAAAGCCTGCTTTCTGTTGTTGCTAAAACTTTCCCAGTAAAGATGTCTCGCATCTAATTTTGAGGCAATCCTACCACATCAAAACACAATACATTAAGTGAACATGTAATGGACTATTTCAGACAGATAGTGACGCTAAACGCAGCCAGTTATGTAATCTGAACACAACGTCTAGATAGCCTATTACTATATTCAAACAGACAACATGTTTTTGAGATTTTATTGTATTGAAAGAGACATCACGTTTTGAATAGAAGCTCACCAAAATTTGGTTTTAAAGATATTTCCTGCGTTGTAAGTAAATAATGAACGTGTGTGTACTCGGTGGTACACAAACTAATTCTGATCTTTTCTGCAGCTTATCTAGAGGCCCCGTAGCCTAATAAAGAAGTCAATGGGCTTAGAAACAAGAGGTTCTCAGTTTGAATCATGGCAAAGTCTATATTTTGTGGATATTAACAAATAAACAAATAGACTTAAAAAATATATATTTTTGTTAGGTTAACAATTAATGTCCAGTACAGAACACTTTGCATGGAAAAAAATAGATAAGTCAATTAAAGTATGTTTTTCTAAGACATTTTTTAAAAGAAACTCACAAAAATGTAGAGATTGACATGTTTGAATATGTGTGTGGACATTTTTTGTGGAGATAAAATAAACAAACAAATTTCAGATATTTATGCTTCAGAAGTTATAGTATATTTTTACAGCTTGTACTGACAAGAGGAGTAATTGAGTTTACTTCTTTGGCTTGGCAGTAATTCCTTGATGAAAAGCTCATTGTATTTATCTTTCACCTTCAGTGGTGTAATCCCAAACAAAGTAGTTTTTTATCCATTGTCGTCACTGGCAGATGAAAAGTAGTTCGTAATTATAAGAGAAGCTAAAACTTTTCACACTCAAGATCATTACAAACAATTTTAATAATAAGGTTTTGGTCAGCCAACTGAAAGCTTATTATTGTAATTGTTTCGGTAAGCTGACTAAAAAGATTATTATTAAAACACACCTATATTTTAACACAGCCCGGTGGCGTAACGGGTTAATGATTCGCCTACGAAGCACAAGATCGCAGGGTCAAATCTCTGCTCTACCGGTAGAAAGAGTAGGGATATTTCTTATAAAGCACAGGTGCAGCTAAAATCTCTTTTAACAAATAAGGCAAGAAGTTTGAGCTAACAGAATTTGCTGTGTCACTTTCCGTGATTGGCCTGAGGATTTAACAGGCTCCAATCTATATGAGTCCTCACTGATGATTGACAGGTTTGATGAAGATGTGTGGGGATGTACAATAATAACTAAAACTCTTTAATGTTTTGTAAACCTGTAAACCTCTGAAATAGTAACATTTCTCCTGTTTTGAACCCGCAGTATCTTGCTTCTATGACGAGTGCCTAGTCTATTAGGCTACACGCCCTCTACAGATCTCTAAGAAAAAATTCACTATTTGTTTGTAGACCACAGAGTACACTAAAGCTGGATTCACACCAGGTCCGGCAAACTGGTTGCATTGGGGCGGAAGTCCATTCATTTCAATAGGAAGCAATGCGCACTGCTGCGGCAAATCTAACGGAACCGGCAAAATGTGGATGCGGTGCGGCGGGTGTGTTGCAAGAGTTGAAATAATCCAACTTTTGC
This sequence comes from Umbra pygmaea, assembly GCA_016801145.1. NCBI lineage: Eukaryota > Metazoa > Chordata > Actinopteri > Esociformes > Umbridae > Umbra > Umbra pygmaea. Next base: position 5,231 of record JACXGM010038952.1, read on the forward strand.
GGTGCTTTGCCGCACGGTGCAGGAACCGGAAGTAGATTTACCTCAGAGAAAGAGCTAATATGTCGCTTTCATCTATGGGTGTGTGAGATTGCAAGACAAGCTTTGACAGCTCAGTAGATAGTTTTCGTATTGTCAATTAATACTAAACTGAAAACAGCTCCTGTCAGTCGCCTTGCTGGAGATGGACAGTTGTATGCAATGTTGCCCACCATCTCGTAGATGCGGAAGATTCATGACGATGTTGATTGCAGTGTACAAGTGTGTCTGCATTACGATGCTGTACGGGGATTTTTTGCCGTGTCTCGTGTGAATCCAGCTTTAGAAAGCAGGTAATATCTTTAACAGGCCGTGCACAGACCTTTTGAGGGGCATGTGTCGAAACTGGAAAAAGGGCACCCCCTCCTTATATATATTTATAATAGCCTTAATAATAGTATAGATATACAGGGTTTCAGGGCATCATTCAACCTAATTATAACAGCAACCTTCTGTGTGCCATGTGCTTGAAGACGTTTATTACTGTGATCCACTGGTCTCTTATTCACTACACTTTCCCGAAAATAAGCCAGCAATGAAAAAAATATATATAATAGTGCGAAAAGTACAGTTGCACTGAAAACCATATTAGAAAGATTTCTGAATGATCACGTGACACTGAAGAATACTTAACTGGAGCACTAATGCAGAAAATTCTGCTTTGATCACAGAAATAAATTACATTTTAAAATATATTCAAATTGAAAACAGTTATTTTAAATTGTAAAAATATTTCACCATAATATTGTTTTTGCTGTTTGATCAAAAAATAATTACATTCCTCATGATAAAATATAAAGATTTCACAGTGATCTGATTCTGTAATGTGTTTTTACTACTACAACATTACTGTACAACATTTATACATGTGAAGACGAGCCAAGAATACAGAATATTATACTGTAAATAGAAAAATTAGCTAGACTAGATAGCTAATATGTGCATATTAACAGCCTTGAATTAACCAGTATTTAATATTATTACCATAACATGATTAAATGTTAATAAATTAACCGTATCAGCCATTACAAATCAAAAAAGAAATATGTTACCTATGACGAGTATCACTCGTCGCTTTGTGTTAGTTCCATTACGAAACAGCGTGGGGGCACACCTGAGTTTATGATTTCCCGATGGTAAAAACAAATTATATGTTGTTGTATTACTTTTTTACAAATGTCAAACTTAAATGCAGTTACGGGTTTTAGACCAGGAAATGTGTGAAAATGTGTATTTAAAACGGCACCGGCGGCATCACATTACATTTTCATGAACAGGATACAATCTAGTTTGTTGTAGCTATATGGGTGTTCATTTTTTTTTTCTGTTGTAAAATACATTTGGCCAAAATCGCAATTTACAAAAAATGAAATGTGTATGCACAGGCTATTTAAGCGTAGGCTATATTGGCAATAACTAGATGCGAAATGCTAGACGTCTCTCGTCCCACATGTCTCAGTCAGACATCAAATAAGTAAAATATTGCCTTTATAGACATAGCGTTTAGTACTTATTCAAACATCAAGGTCTATGGTTACCTTTGCAAAACTTCGATCAGCTGCCTGCTGATGTGCGGCTGCTGCGGAACTGTAGTGCATTCAATCAAGATAGAGGGGAGGTGGAGTTATCAGGTTTACTGACAGTTTTAGGAGCAAACAAGATTTACACAAGCTCTTTTTAAGAAATTCCATTGGCTAAATATTTGTAAAACAGACAGAAAGACGTAAAGGGTGACCAATAGCATTGATTTATTAAAGAAGAAAAAAAAACACCACCACCCAAAAAAAGGGCACTTCGGTTAAAAAGGGCATGTGCTCTGCACAGGTTGAGCCCTACCTGTGCACTTGCCTGATCTTTAAAACTGATTTTTGATGTGCTTCTCTTCAAAACGTTATGTCTCTTTTAATACAATAATATCTAAAACTCATTAATGATACAGATATATGCTATGTTAAGCAAGTCAAATTATAAAACGCCTATCAGCCAAACATAGCTTTGGATTTACAACTGTTGTGCACACTGATGCCACCTGGTGGCCAGAAACTGTACCTTATTTTGTAATAAAACTCCCCCTGTGGTAAACCGCGGTGCGCATCACTATTTACCGACATGATTAGATGACAGACATCTGTACGTAGATTCCTTCTGTGTCAACTGTTGTTCTAGAAAGCTAATTGAAGGCAAAGCTAATATATTGACCTACAGACTGATTTCCAATAACACTGTCTCAAGATTTAGGGGCAGCATGACTTTTTTTGTAATATAAAGTTTGCTGGTTCACAGGCAGCAATAACAAATGGATAGCATTTCAATTGAAATGTTCAGCCTATTATGGTGTTCATTTTTTATTCTGATAGCTAGGTAGATATGAAACACAATGAAGAACAGTGAAGCATATAGGGAAGCTAAGACCCAATTGTGAACCTTGAGATCTGGGTTACATCTTGTGTCTGCAGCTGTCAGCTCCTCTGAATTCTCTAGGCTTGTCTGCTAAGTCGGCATTTGTATGACCTACATTATGTATTCATGCAAGTGCAAAAAATGCACAACCTTCTTGAGCAATTTGATTTTTGAATTTAAAGAACGTATTTACAGCGTGTAATTTGCTAGTACCTGTTTGCTGTCATACAGAGTGTGGCTGCTTAGCGTCATGGCCTTCTCATGCACTGCCCAGCGACGCAGCTCCCTCTCAAACAGCTACAGAAGAAAAGAGGGGAAAAAAGACAAAATGAAAGGAAGAACAGTAGAAAGACAAATCCCCCCATAGACCTTTCTGTGTCACACATGTTATCAGTCATGCACACTTGGTGCTAAATCCTGTAAATCTATATATAACATATGCAGTTGTGGAAAGGAAGTCGGTTTCATGAGTATAAGTAACAAGGGGCCTCATACAGCCCTGCAGAAGGCAAGGTAAACCCTCTTGAGTTCTTAATTTAAATGGCTTAGGAGTTTATTCTGGAAGATATTCATGAAGATTGACAGGAGACATTTTAGAGTATTGACGTGACATAAGTTTAGGACTTACGGTACCTTTGATCCAGTCCAGCCCAGCAACGCAAAGGAAAACTGGCTGTAGGGAGAGACCACCAGATCCACTCTCACCGCCCTCCAGGACTGTGAATGTGAGCTCTGAGGCTGACCTATTTCTGAGCTGTCTTCCCGTGATAGGACATCCACCGTTCTGCAGGTCTGGGGAGTAGGATGTGAGTCGTGTGGGTGAACGGAGAAGTGGCTGTGTGGATCAGTCTCTGTCATTCTCACTCCGTTGTGTGTGCTCAGTCTAAATATGGAAAAGCATCTTTCAAAGCGGTCCATGTTAGAAGGCGGACGCGCAGGACCGTCTTTGCTCTCCAAATAAGAGTTCCTGGTGGTTTTCTGGTACAACAGGAAGTCCTGGGGACGGAATTGAGCGTTACACACCTGTAGTCTATAGACATCTGTTCTCAAACGGCTTTATGAACTAAGGGCAGATTGTTTTATTTATTGTTAGCATCTGTGTGCATCCTCCCTTTGGGTGTGTGTTACCTGTGCTGCTGTTCTCAGACGGCTTTATGAACTAAGGGCAGGTTGTTTTATTTATTGTTAGCATCTGTGTGCATCCTCCCTTTGGGTGTGTGTGTGTTACCTGTGCTTCCAGCCAGGACACCACCTTGACCATAAGCCCCTCCTCTTTCCCCTCATCTGGGTGAGTTATTAGGAAGTCCACGTCATGACCCGTGTTCTTACCTCTGAACACAGACAAAGAGAATAAGAAAGAGACCAAAACAAAGATAAAGAAGAATGAAAGAGAACACATGAGAAGAAAGTAGAAAGAGACACGTTGAATGTCCCTTGATTACTTTTCCCACAAGCCCCAGAGTACCTCCTGAATCCTCCAATAAGAGTGATCTCCGCCCCCGGTAGCACCTCACTGACCGCCCTCTCCACAATTCGACCAATGGCATCAGCCTCTGCTTTAGTGACAGGCCGGTTGAGGTCGTCGTAGTACTGCAGACCTGAGGGGATGGGGACCTCTGTACTGAATGTATGGTGAGGGAACTGGGTGACACACAGGAGAAAAGTCACACCCTAGTTTTCTGCTCCGAGTGAGTAATGAATTCAAACACCAATGTTTTGTCATCAGCATTCCTTCTTGTCAACATGGCTTCTCCAGGGCCTTCTTCAACATGTCTTCCTGGAAAGGTCATGCTGGTGCCTAATCGTTGGTGTTTGAATATATACATCACCTGGAGCTGAAACATAGGGTCTGCAACTTTCTTCTACTTGTATCCAATATTTAATTGTCGGATGGTCAGCAAATACCAGCATGCACAACATAGGAATACACTCACCGGCTTGCTGCGCTCTGTTGAGTGTGTGACCTGATCTCTGCAGATCAGACGGTGTGTGAATCCCCTCCCTGAACCAACGGTCCGCCGTCTTCGCACCCACACCAAAAATACCGGTTAGAGCCTGAAACACAAACACATTCTCTGAATAGGCGAGTGAGATCAACCAGCAGAGATCAGCATCAAGCCTCAGCTTGTCACAACTCACCTTCAAGGCTGTAAACTGTCCAGACTGCCTTGTGGTCTCCACCTCACTGCATGTACCATCCTCTAGAACCTCCTGTAGACATACAGACGGACAGACGGACAGACGGACGGACAGGCTATTCAGTGACTGGCAGATTAACAGGTTTAGGGGATACACACGTACAGGCAGAAAGACAGGCAGAAAGACAGGAAGAAAGACAGGAAGAAAGACAGGCAGAAAGACAGGCAGAAAGACAGGAAGAAAGACAGGAAGAAAGACAGGAAAAGACAGGAAGAAAGACAGAAGAAAGACAGGAAGAAAGACAGGAAGAAAGACAGAAGAAAGACAGGAAGAAAGACAGGAAGAAAGACAGGAAGAAAGACAGAAGAAAGACAGGAAGAAAGACAGGCAGAAAGACAGGAAGAAAGACAGAAAGAAAGACAGGAAGAAAGACAGAAAGAAAGACAGGAAGAAAGACAGGAAGAAAGACAGGAAGAAAGACAGGAAGAAAGACAGGAAGAAAGACAGGAAGAAAGACAGGAAGAAAGACAGAAGAAAGACAGGAAGAAAGACAGGAAGAAAGACAGAAGAAAGACAGGAAGAAAGACAGGAAGGAAGACAGGAAGAAAGACAGGAAGAAAGACAGAAGAAAGACAGGAAGAAAGACAGGAAGAAAGACAGGAAGAAAGACAGGAAGAAAGACAGCCAAAATTGAGAGGAAGAAAGAACAAGCAAGAGTTGAGAAACAGAAAAGCGGGTATAGAAACAATGTATATAGAGACAGTGTGTAGGTATATAGAGACAGTGTGTAGGTATATAGAGACAGTGTGTAGGTATATAGAGACAGTGTGTAGGTATATAGAGACAGTGTGTAGGTATATAGAGACAGTGTGTAGGTATATAGAGACAGTGTGTAGGTATATAGAGACAGTGTGTAGGTATATAGAGACAGTGTGTAGGTATATAGAG
>JACXGM010038953.1:0-10702 GCA_016801145.1 Umbra pygmaea
AACACTTGCCTTTTATTCACAAGTTTACTCACCTAGCCATCCTGGCAGCTCCATTCATTAAAAAAAACAGCGTTGCGAATGACTGGCACCTTGGGCGAGCGAAAGAGGAGGGGCGACGACATCAAAAGCATACAAACTAGAGCTCTTACAATGGCTCTGATACAAACTAATAACGAACCCTATGTGGGATGCTTGAGTTCCTATTAGCAGGTGTTCGCAATGGTGTCCTAAGGGCGGGAAGGGCTGCAGCTACGCCAATCAGAGGCGCGCGCCGGAAGGCGGTAGCCAATTGAGAAAATGCCGCCTCAAATTCGTGCCGCCCTAGGCGGCTGCCTAATCTTGCCTAATGGGCGGGCCGGCCCTGAGTGTTGGTCAGTGACTCCGACGTATAGTGATTTCAACGTACTTAAAATGGTCAAAGGGGCCTCCAACTAAATTTTGCATAGGGCCCCCAAAGGTCTAGGGCCGGCTCTGCTGCCAAATGCAACAGATGCTTCTCCAGATCCACTCGTACTTTCGGGGAAGACATTATAATCAGCTACCAAAGTAATTAAGCATAGAACATCTTCAATTAATAAAAAATACAATACTACAAAACATGCTAATATACTTCAACTAGCCTAAGTAAAAAACAAAATGCAGTTGTTTTTCTATTTAACAAAATGCATATTTGCAATAAAACATTCCCCTTTTCAAAGCTACACTATATGTAGGTGTCCCCAGCGCATGCAATTTAAAGCATCTGTACGATTTTTAACGGATGCTTCTAAAATGCACCGCAATGCAAGTGATGGAAGCCAAATGCAGCGTTCTATTGAAAATTAATGTATGTATTTCTGCCGTACCAAACTGCAATGAAGCAAGTGGTCTGACTGGGCACTCACTCACTCACTCGTGTGGGTAATTTGCAATAGGTGCAATCCTTTTTTGAAAATTGTTGTATTTAAGAAGACAAAACTAATGCCAAATGGCCTTTACTATTTAAGTTTGTAATCATAGTTTTACATGTTATACATGTTTTACTGTAAGTTGACTTAACTGTATTTTTATATAATTGTTGGCACTGGCACTTATAAACTAGCCTGGAAAAATCCTGACCCAATTCCGGAGGATATAAGGGTCTGGCAGCACCAAGCATGCATTTGAAAATCTCACTGTACGCAATTGGATAACCCTACGACCTATCACCAGTGGTTTTTCGCTAAGGCCCTATGGCGGAGCTAACTGGTAGGTAAAACTCTTGCCGTATCAGGTCGGCAAAACAGCAAAAACGTCCTTTTAAAAAAACAAAAAGCCAAGTTTAACTCGTTCATTGTAGTGGCCAAAGCCGTTTTAAACAACTGGTGTTCATCCATAGCGATCTTACAATGTTTACTAATGACTTCGATGTCACAGCGCCATCGTCATCTGTTTAACACGTCTCTTGCACGCCTATATCCGATACACCGATGTGATTGGTGCAGCTCGCTTACAAGGGCATAGTTAATGAGCAGAATTACTCGGTGCCAGAGTAGCTTGCTGAGCAAATTCAAATTGTGCTCTCGCGAGAACTCTGGATTTCAAGGGTACTTATAAACACTAAATGGGTAAAATTTGCAATAAATAGGCTTAGTTTTATAGCCAAATGTTGGAGTTCGAATAAATACCATTTTTTTTTAAATTAAAGCCAAATGCTTGATCATTATGCTTTATTTGTTTTGGTTGTTTAAAAACACACAAGAAAATGTATCCGATTAATCGATCGATTAAGTGCTAGATTAATCGATTACAAAAAGAATCGATAGCTGCAGCCCTACTCCAAAGTTCTCCCTCTTAAGGAAAAGCAAGGAACTCTACTGTCGCTCACGTAGCATGCGTTGCATGAAATTTTTAGAGAGCCTCAAATCTGTCGAGCGGAGGTCTGCGTAGTGGCAAAACACGCCCATTTGATGATGCAAAAACAACTCCAAATCTGCGTATGACCGCCTTCACCATGTTTTGGCCTTTTCTCTGAGGTCCCAACGTCCTTCTCACCATACTGGCCATCCTACTACTACTACTAGTGCTCTGCACACTAACCAGCTGGTCTCAGCTCTGTCAGCCTGTTCAATTCTCATCTACAATGGGCCCTATTGATAAAAATCTGGTACTTAATACATTGAGACATTGCCTTTTAATGGAAAAAGGTGTTAACACCTTCCAAGGCCTGTGAGAAAATATTTTCTAGTTTTGCCAGTTTGGCTGCCAAAATACATTTGACCTCAATCTCACTTTTTCCATTACCTCCAAATAATGCAATTTCTTTTCACATTTCTGGGTGCCCTGCTCCACCCCTTCCTGGAAATCTTTATTGATCCTTTTCTCAGATTTGTGTATAATGTCACATGAGGGGTATTGTGTGGATAGATGGGGATCTTTGATGGGGTGATTCGATGGGTTAGGTTCTGGGTTGGCTGTTTGGATGGCGAGAAGGTTGGCATTTCTTTTTCATCATAGAGAATAAATTAATATATATATTCTGCATTGTAAACTGTTACTTTCAATAAAAAATACAAACAAATGTGTGCTTGCATGTTAGCATATAGAAAATTTACATGCCACAACAAATGAATTTGTGGTTCAGTGATCAGCACAACTAAAACATAAATTCTATGTCGGTTCATTACCACAAAGGGTGTCACAATTCTCTACTTGTGTCAGCACACATTTACCCCATTGTATGTAGTGTCTTTAGAGTACTATGTGTAATTTTGTGTTGCTTTTCATTGTCATGATTTTGGCCATCAATGCAAAAATGAGTATTGATTCTCTGTCAGCCTACCAGGTACAATAAATGTGAACTAAATCAAACCTGGACTGACATGACAATGTGTCTTATCAGAGCTGGCCCTGTACAAACTGAAGCTCAAACAGGAAGGTGCCCGCAGACCTGCCTCGTCCAGCCAGGCCTCTAAACAGGTACACACTCTCCTTACATCTCAGAAATGAAGCTGTTGGCCTTGTTTATGTACCCAGATAGCTGTTGTTGGCGTTAGGCATGAGGCCTCTGTAGTGTGCTGCCCTAAATGTAGAGGTTTCCTCTGAAATAGCAACTCATAGGACAATGCCAATTGTCTATTAGGGCAGTATTGGAAAGATGTTACGGTGCTCTTTAAAGATGTTTGTGATTAAGTTCTGATAAATGTTCATTCAGTACATGTTCATATAATGAACATGCTACTCTTCTAAACAGCCACAAGGGGGAAGTTTGTCAGTCTTGAGTGTTGTGTTTAGCTCCCATAGAGCTCACATGACAGAAACTGGAACTGATAAGAGCTGGTTTACTGTGAAACGAAAGCAGAAGCCATACAGGGAAATCAAAACTGTAGACAAATCACAGAAGCAATTACGTTCTTGTAATACCACAACACAATAGCATAGTTCCTTGTGTGGAATAATGAGGCAATGAGGCAATGGGGGAGTTTTATGCCTTTCATTATTGTTCTGCCACATACCTACATGAAAATTAAATACACTTACATACAATATACATACAAAGTTACACTTAGAACTATATGATTGTATTGTAATTCAGCAAAATACTTTGGTTGTATTTTTGCCATCACCATCAATTAAAAATCAGAACAATGACAAAGCTCAAATTTGGATTTGATTCCGAGTCATTAAACCCTCCCACTCACAGGAGGGCCTCTTGGCTGCTGCCTCGCTCACCAGCCCAAAGGACCTGGCCACCAAGAGGGACAGTGGGTCCGCAACTAAGCCCATTGCCCCCTCCAGCTCCAGCAGCCTAATCCCAGAAGGGCTGTCCAAACCTGGGCAGGGGGAGCCAAACGAAAGCCTCGGGGAGACTGATGCTTCAAGGAATGATAAGGTGAATATGGGGAGGAAGAAAAATGATGGTCCTCAGAAGGACACGGGGTGGTGTCGAGAGGATCTGTAAATACTCATGACAGTAGAATGGCCAGTCCCCTTTCCTGCATAGTTCTGTGTGTCACAACAACATGGTTTGTGTCCACAGTACATAAAGAAACTCCATATGCAGGAAAGAGCCATACGGGAGGTGAAGCTCGCTATCAAGCCCTTCTACCAGAAGAGGGACATCACTAAAGACGAATACAAGGAAATCGTACGCAAGGCTGTCCAAAAGGTACCCTTGATCATTGACAGTTAATGAAGCAGTCTGTGACTTTTGTTTAAAACTCATTTAGGTTTTGATGTGTAATATGATATTTACGTGCGATGCATCTTAGGGCTAGGCGGTATACCGGTATTATTTTATGTACGGGTTTGGATTTTTACATACCTTGTAAACCGGTATTTCAATGTTCATGTTAAATGTAATTATTTACAAAATACAGTGTCATTTCGCCAGCTGCAGTGAAGCCACGGGAATTGTCTGTTCATGTAAACAACACACGTGGGAACCTCAATAGTTTGTGGAGGATTCTTATTACCACATCTTTTCACTTCTATGACTTTCACAGCTCAGTCTTAAGTTGAGAAGCCTTAAATAATAGAAAGCAAGGGAGTCATTTTTGCTAGCGATGTATAGGCAATAGGGATGCTCATTTCGGGTAATTTTTCCGACCGACAATGCGTTATCTGATTATTAACCGTTAACTGATAAGAATATAATATTGAATTGGTTTTAAATAAAAAATAAAATTGACCAGTGTCTGTGACCCGTTAAATATACAAACATATTTTTTTCACGGGTTTATTTTAATGTGCAAACTGCAGCATACAGAACAGATCAACAACAGCTGCTGGTTGCACCAGCTGTGCGTAAGTTCACTCAAGTGCAAAGTCCACACTAAATGATACGTTGAAACTAGTTTGTTTCATACTAAAGCTGTGTCGATGTTTGGTTTCACCGCGGAGACTTAAGGTTAAACTTAGCTACACTGCCCTAAAGTCAACACCAATCAAAATATTGTTGCAGAAAATTTGTCGCAGACATTTTCACTTTTTCTTGTCAATCAAAGCAAAGTAGCCTTGATGCTGTGTTTACTGAGTTATCAAATTATTCAATGAAAGCAGGGTGACAATCTGGGACAAGGTTGTTGCCTACAGGAGGCCTACTGCAAATAAGGGCTACATTACATTAACACAAAACAAAATGTTGATAACGCTTGCTATGTTATGTTACTAACTATACAATATCTGCTGAGCGCACCCATTCCATTGAAATCACCATTACAGTCCTCTTAGAAAATAAAGTGAGTGTTGTCAATCACTGTGTGTGTTGTTTTTAAGGTAACATCATTTTGTCGGCTATAATGCATCATGCTCCTGTGTATATATTTATATATGTACAGGAGCATGATGCATTATAGCCGATAAAGTAATATATATATTCTTACCAATACTATAGCGTTATACATTTCTTTACATGACAAAATGAAAGCGCAAGTTAATATCACAGTCATCATAAATGTCCAAGGGTTGTATTTTTAAATGGAGATTGCGTTGCAGACGCAAAACAGACAGCCGATATATTTCGCACCTCATTACCTATATCTCGCCACCTTTCAAAACGATGCGCCAGGCTCAATGCACAATGTGATTCAACAAATATAGGCTATATATACGTATGAGATAAAAAAACTTCTAAACCGTTTAACTGATAGTATTAATCGGTCAAATTTTTTACTTTCGGTTAACGGTTAAACGGTCAATATGAGCATCCCTAATAGGCAACCTTCTACTGTTAATAATTAAATTCAGTTGACGCTAGTAATCAACTGTCGCAGACCATTTTTGTCTATATAGCCCCACTTCAACCAGTGGCCAAAAGACTCAGACTGCATTATTAATTTGTCAGGCTGTCCACAAATATGTGGACATTGACATATTGTGTTGTTTTGACTCTACTCTAGCGCTTTGCTGTGATTTATTGCAAAAGCTATGGGATTGTCATATTAAATTAACCATTTAGAAATACGTTTTGTACATAATCTCACCAGTTTAAGGATACCAAATGTATTTGGACAATTGGATTGACAGCTGCCTCCAATTAACGAATGTGTTTGTTTGCACCATTAATGTGTAACTCATAACATGACTCTTGATTGATTCTTGGCTTTGTTGACTTTAATATGATGTTTATTTTTTCCAATTGCATTTGGTACCCTAAAATAAAATTATGATGTTTATTTTTTCCAATTGCATTTGGTACCCTAAAATAAATGTATATGTAAACACAAACGATAGTTCATACACGGAACACAGTTTATGGATGCAAAGACACATAATATACAGCTGACAGTCTGCAATTTCTGAGTCATTGGTTTTATTTAAAAAAAAAATTGGTGGAGTACGGAGACAGAACAACTAAATGTGTGATTGTCCACGGACTGTACATTATTTGTTTAGCATTTATGTATTACAATTGTTTTACAGGAACTATGTAAATGCAAAAACATATTAATTACAAAAAATGTTGATATTTTGATACATTTCTGGGTTGTCTTTCATGTGAATTGATGATAACTGACTATTCCAGGAACTCTGGTCTTTCACTGTGTAGCTAAATGGCTTTGTACATTTCCTCACTACCACAAATGTAATTGTCTTGTAGGTGTATCATAGTAAGAGTGGGGAGATCAACCCAGTGAAAGTTGCCAACCTTGTCAAAGCCTACGTAGACAAATACAAACATGCCAGGAAACACAGGAACACGGAGGATGGAGGAAAGACACAGGAGGCAGATCCTGATCGAACAAATGATCCAGACTCTCCATGAGGACACCACATTCATCCACAAGCTCTGGAGACTCAGACAGACTTGTCTATTCATAGTAATTTGATCATTTATGTCAATTAATGTCACTGGTGTTTGAGGGGACTAAATAGGGTTGGAGAAATACTGCCTCTGGATTTCAGGTTTCCATTGGTTTTGGTTGATATGTTTATAGAGTAATTCACAAAATCATGGAAGAGCCTTTTTATTGAAAGAAGGAAATCCCTTTTTGTGCGCCCAATGTGGTCGGTTGCTTTGTATTATCAGTGGTTGACAAGCATCAGTTTTGAATTAATGTTCTTTGTAGTTTCACCCAGGGCCAGACCTTGTCTATGAACCTTGCTGACAGGATGTATGTCGGTCTACTCTGCGGGAGGTTTCCATGCAGATTCTGTCTTAAAGAGACAGTCCTGTATTTGATAGCCTTTCATTCTAGAGTTTCTGTTTAGTGTGTTTTGGATGGGAGGTGGCATAGGTCCTAATTTAGTGCTGTGAGATTCACATGCGTTCATTGACATTTGTAAAAGACACCAATGCTAGCAGGAGAGACCTGGTACAGCCTGTCCATTCTTCTGCTATATCTAAGCCAACGTGAAACCGTAAACATAACCGTATCCCTGAAATAGGCAGCCAGAATTACTAAGTTTGCTAATTTGATTAAAAAGAGAACATTTATGTATTAACCAGACACTCATTATTAATATTAATATTGACTCTAGGGAACTAAATGTTACTGCTGTGTTTAGGGACAAAATGAAAGATGTGTTGATGTGGCAACCTTGTGATGTGGCAACCTTGTTCTAGTCAGATGGTATAACCGCAAGGCTACCTGTTGACCCCTTGATACCAATAAAGAAGCATACAAGTCACAGTAGTGTAACATTGTTAGCAGAAGAATGGGCAAAACTCATTCAACATTTGCTTGGGATGCTGTACCAGTGCAATAATAAACCTCATGCCAAGAGGAAGGATACTGCTAAGTGATTTTGTAAAAAACAAAGGTTAAACAATTCCAAATTTAGATTTTGTGTAAATATGAATTTGAATATCAGTTTATAAGCCCTTCCAGTTGAATTAAATGCATGCTGGAAATTCACAAATATATATTGTGAATGCTTTTGTTAGAAGTTTTTTCCCTAGTGGTTGGTTTATTTGGTACTGCTGATTTTGGACCCATGTGTTACTTTCGGTGGTTATTGGTATTCTCCTTTGTCCACTCCCAAGCACACCCCCAGAGTTCCCTCTGACTGGATGTTTTTGTTAGTCGCACCATTCTTTTTAAATGCTTTCACATTGTGCAATAAAAACCAGGTGTGGCCATTTCTGAGCTCCTCAGTGCATGTGCTGGCCACTGTTTTTTCCATTTTAACATTCAATTGAACAGTAAGTAGTACATTTTTCTAAAAATAGCAAACTGTCCACTGAGTGTTGCTCTGTAGCTGTGGTGCTATGTTTCAATCAATGATGCACATTCTATTGGCAGAATACTAACTTAAGATAATGACACAGGTTTATGCAATAACTTGATGATGTATTGTTAAGGAATCTGAGTTATGTATCCAGTCATGCTTACTAGCCAAAGCAAACAGGATAAACCACAGATTCACCCTTTAATTAAAAACAAACTAAACAGTTTTCTCAATTAAATTGATGTAATTGTTGGAGTGTGTGACATGGGATTGTTTTGTCAAGACCAGATTTTACTTTCATGTACTGCTACATGGTTAGTCCACATTCAAAGCCAGGATGTTTTTGACTTAGATGGAAACAAATTCCAACAAGGGCTCGTCATACTGTATGTACTCCATTTCTACATTATCACCAGTTGGGCTCGTCATACTGTATGTACTCCATTCCTACATTATCACCAGTTGGGCTTGTCATACTGTATGTACTCCATTCCTACATTATCACCAGTTGGAGAAACTCTGTTGCTTCTGGATACTGTTGACAATTCTACCTTCTCTTAAATCAAAAATTATATTAAATTGAATCTATTGTAGTGATTTTGCAGAAATCAGCTGGTAAATGTAACTTTGTCTTTGTTAGTGATTGACAATTTGTCTTTGTGTGTGTTGACTTGTCTTGGCCTGGCTCTGTATTGAATCTTGGACAATTTCAAATTGATTCATAAATATTATTCCCTTTGCACTTTCATAGACCTGGAATGATCGAATAGGCAGGATGAAGCTACTCAAACGTTGTATATACTAGTCTGGTTTTTTCAGCTCTACTGGAAATGTCTAGGGGTTGATTTGTAAATGACCGTACTGTTCCAGTCTTTGTTCTTGAGGAAATTAGTAGTAGGAATGGGACAACAGGTGCTTGTGTTGTGAATGTATTTTGTTTTCTTTTTTCATCTTACATTTTATGCATTTAGCAGATACCCTTGTCCAGAGCAATTTATAGGAGTAATAAGGATTAAGTGCCTTGCTCAAGGTCACCATATATTTTTCACCATTTAGGCTTGTGGATTCAACCCAGCGACCTTTAAGTTACTGGCCCAATGAATCAGCCACTATTTACCACACCTAAGTCATTGGTTTCCTTAATCGCTTTGGCCAAAAAGATAACTAATTCAAATAAAAGTTTGTTTTGTCCCAATTTTCTTTTTTCCATGCTGTATTTAAATATGTGAAAGTACTTTTCTTGATGAATATGGAAAGGAAATTCACTAAGAAACCCCAATACATGACCAGATATTACTAATAATGACAAAAGTAGTCACAGGTGTCAAACTCGTTCCAAAGAGGTCTTAGTGTAGGCTGGGTCCCAATTAAGACCTAGACTGCCAAGTTTAGGGGAGATCCTAACCAATTAGTGCCCTAATCAGTCAGGTACGAGGTATGAGCAAATACCAGCATACACTAGGCCCTCTGAATCGTTTTGACACCAGTGCACTAAGCTGTAATGACTTAAGTCTTGATAATTCATGATGGTTGCGGGTGATTCATTCCAATGTGTCCCAGCTGTTGAAGCAGTGATGGCATTTCTCACTTGACTGGATTGAAGACGTAAACCACGAATGCATCTGGTGTCTCTTGCACCTACTGTAGGTTTCCGAGTAACGTTTTTCTTTATTAACTAAGGCTTTGGATAGGCAGCTCTGTGCTATTCTGAAAGCTGACTCACTGGGCGGATTTCACACTAGTGGAAGTCCCATTCAACTCTGTACATATGTTATGGGACAATGTATTTAATATGAATAAATAATTACTGAACAATCATCTCTAAAGGTACTTTTATTTCTCACATGATGGCCCATAAAGATACTTTTATATTTTCTCTGAAGTTACTTTTGTCAATTATTGCAACCGCTATACCAGTTTAGAGGGTTTGACAATTTTAGTTGCACTGGAGAATTGTTTCATTATTATAATGTACGTAGTTTTTACTTTTTTCAGTGCAGTCACAAATGTGAATTTACACTGGCTTATTTTCTTCCCAGATCGCTATATGTACATTTCTTTAAAAATACCCACAAAGACAAGTGGCTCAGCATACTTATTTTTTAATTATTAGATATTTATTTAGATCATTGGCTTTACCTAACAATGTACATACATTTGCAATCAAAATGATTAAACCCCCAATGCAAATCAGGTTAATTGTCAACATTAACACAGTCAGCTCTGCAATGAACAAATCAAACAAAAGCTCTTGAAATTGTTCAACACAACAAGTGCTTTAAGTGAATACAAATGCTAATTATAATGACTTCCAGTCTGAAAATTATTCAACCCCTTTATGGCAAGCATCTTGAGTACTATTCTTGGGTGTGCGTCAGTAGCGTAGCCAGAAAAAAATATTTGGGTGTGCATCAAAAAAACTTGGTGTGCCACATCGATTTTTCTCTACATAACAGAGGCCTATACTACGAAGCTATGTTCAACATGCCCTAGATTTCCTTGCATTACCTGGCTTCACTAAACCTAACAATTGCGATCTAGATACGAGATGTCACGACCGTGGTTATTAATT
>JACXGM010038954.1:0-10632 GCA_016801145.1 Umbra pygmaea
AAAAAAAAAAACATGTCATACTTTTGTATGCCTACAAAATCCCTGACTTTTGGCAAGTGTTCCTAGATGAATTGATGCTGTTTTGAAGGAAATGGGTGGTGACACCAATTATCGTTTTGATTTATATGCTTCTTCTTTTCACTCACTTTGCAATCTGTTAATTTACAAATATAAACTATTAACGTCTCTATTTTTTAAAGCATTTTTACTTAGCCTAAAACTTTTGCACAGTACTCTATGTAGTGTCAACACTCACAGTTTAGCAACAGGTGTTTCCTGGTTTTACCTGTATTCATGCCTACAGGATGACATCCAGCTACGGTAATTGTGAAGGCTCAGTGAGCAGCCAGAGATAATGCTTCTTTGTCCTCGGCAGACGCCAGTGGCAGGACTGAAGCCAAACACAGTGTGATACACAACGTGCCTATTGTACTAAGACCACAACACAGCTCTCCGGTCTCATCCCTTCAACCGGCACGACAGACAGAGCTACGTCCAGTGTAACGTGAGTAAGCTGCGGGATTCCAAACCAACATGTCTTCATGTGCTGCACTAGAGCACCAACTATCCAACTATTTTTATAAGTAATGTAATATTCGTGTAATTCCCTGGTTAGGAGTAGGCTGTGTGTTTTTTTAGAGGTGATTAGATTTATTCCATTGGCCAGTGCCTCAAATGGAGCCCTCTTTCCTCATGGGTTCTGGCACAAAACAGTGCACTTGGTAGGGATTAGGGTGCAAATTTTGACACAGCAACAGATCACATTTTTGTGTTAAGATTATGACCCATATTGTTGCCAGATTCCTTCGCCTTCATGGTCCTGTTCATGGAGAAAAAATACATAGAGCGTGTGTTGACTGGATGAGCCTAATGTCTGAAAGCCTTTCTGGAGCAAACTGTAACAGTGCTTCCAAGTACGCAGGAGTCAGGTGCACAATCAGATGAGCTCTAAGAGGTTTTAATAAATGCTCCAGCAGTGGTAAAACATGGGTAGAGAGCTAAAATGAATGCTCCAGCAGTGGTAAAACATGGGTAGAGAGCTAAAATGAGTGCTCCAGCAGTGGTAAAACATGGGTAGAGAGCTAAAATGAATGCTCCAGCAGTGGTAAAACATGGGTAGAGAGCTAAAATGAATGCTCCAACAGTGGTAAAACATGGGTAGAGAGCTAAAATGAATGCTCCAGCATTGGTAAAACATGGGGAGAGAGCTAAAATGAATGCTTCAGCATTGGTAAAACATGGGTAGAGAGCTAAAATGAATGCTCCAGCATTGGTAAAACATGGGTAGAGAGCTAAAATGAATGCTCCAGCATTGGTAAAACATGGGTAGAGAGCTAAACGGCTCTGATAAAAATGAAAGGGCTATTACAAAGGTAGAATAACACGTATGTAAACCAACAAAGACAACAACCAACAAATGACTTCAGAATACCCCGGACTTAAGTACAATCACTGATTGTGGAATAACAGGCAGGTGTTGCTTGCGCAATGATGGACAGGTGTGTATTTCGTAGGCTTGGGACTTGAAGCGCTGGATATGAAGAGGTGTGTAGTCAGTCATGACACAAACAGGCACCTTCTAAATATGCTTTTTCGATATATATTTTCAGATATGTGTCATCCTGGAAGATTTAAATACCAACTTCTTTTAAGGAATGTATTTTGACGCAACTCAAGTAAATATTTCATAACTGTCAACAGGACAATTAAACCTCAAGACAGATTTTGTGGCAGTCATCAAGCTTTCTAACACATTGTCAATCAAGAAACCCATTAATCTTGTCTGATTGAATCATCCTGCTTCTTGAAACTAGCTGTTCTAGATCTAATAAACACCAACTAGTGAATGTGAATGATGCTTCATGGACATGCTGTACACACACAAACATATCATCTAGGGATGAGCTAAGTATACATATCTGTAATCAGAATGGGTGCGGCCTTCCAGGAAGTGGGTGGAGCTAAGCAGAAGTGTTCCCTTCATGCCTGAAATCAATATCTGACTTGAGCTACAGAGCAATGTTTTTGATAAACACATATCAATGAGCTACAGAGCAATGTTTTTGATAAACATATATCAATGAGCTACAGAGCAATGTTTTTGATAAACACATATCAATGTCGGGCCGAAATTAACTGCTTCCGTATTGTCCTAGTCACTCTGTCATACTGTCTAGTCAGTAAAATAAGATTTGTAAAAAAAACTGATGAACCTTAATCCACCACTGTGACCTGTACACTAGTTGGCTGGACCTCATTACACTTGCCAACTTTTTGCCTAATTCACTGGAATCAACTCATCTATCAGTCGTTGTTAGGTAAATCTGCACTATACCTAAATGCATTGTCACTATAACATCACACACTCATAGCTTGTGCTCCAGCAGTTCAATCTCTCTGGTTAACCCAAAAGCCCTGACCTCCCTTGGCCATCACTCCTTCCAGTTCCCAGCTGCCAACGACTGTAATGAGCTACATGAAACTGGAGATCCCCATCGTCCTCACTGGCTTTAAGGAACTAATGTCAGAGCTGCTGACCATTCACTATATTGGCCTTTTGTGCCAATTATTAAAATATTGGTGTCATCAGTTTCAAGAACTTTTTTCCACATGTTTGCTTTGTCTCCTAAAATTATTTTTGGCAAACTCCAAATGGTTTTTTTCTTCAGCAGTCTTTCTCTTCGCCACACGCCCAAGAAGCACAGTTTTTGGAGTGTCCAGATGACAGTTTTCCCATGTAGAGTTTCTCCCATCTTAGCTCTCTCCAGCTCCTTCCGTGTTATTAATGGCCTCCATTTTTTTATAATGGATTTAACGGTGCTCCAGGTGATGTTCAAATTTTGGGATATTATTTTTTTAACACAGAACTTTATCCTGGACTTGTTTTGATAGTTCCTTGTGTTACATTGGAAGGAAAGGATGGAAACAAATGCTCAATGCAATTGAATACTTTTAATATATATCCGAATAATGATCTGGAGAACAGAGACTTGGTAACACAAAGCAATAATCGACAACCATCGACATATCCCGTGTGGTTTAAATATCCCCCTAATGAGTAATACTAAACAGCTGTGCACCAATGCACCTGTGTATGTCATCATGCCAGCATAGAGTGTGCTAGACACCTCGTGCAGAACAAAAGCATCACTATGGCAACGAAACAACAAAAGCATCACTATGGCAACGAAAGACGACAAGTCTCTAATACTCCGGAGAACGTGACCTCCGGGTGGGGCAGGAGAGAGGCGTGGGCGCAACACCTTGGTGTTGATGATGCTGTTGATGATGCTGTTTGTATACATATGCTCTCTAAAAATGTATTGGGCCTTCCAGAAACCAGTGTATTTATTTTGAGAACATGTGGCACTTTAATTGCAGGTGGTCTACATTCACATAACTATGTGAGTTCTGAGGGCAACTGGCTGGAACAGAGCTTATATAGGGGATTCATAGCTAGGGGTCGTATTAACCAACAAAAATCTTTTGGGATTTTTTATTTATCTTTTGTGTCAGAATAAAAAACAAAAAGACACATCAAAACTGTTTGGTATGTACAATCCAATTTTATTCCAGTTTGTCACAAGGGGGTGAATACTTATGCAAGGCACTTTATATTAAACCTCCTCCTATATTCACACCTTGTCTTTGCACTTTTATGCCCCAGTTTCTCTGTCACACCCCAGGGCATCTTTACACAAATTCTTTTCCACCATTATATTTTTTTTTCTGTATTTTGTGCTCTATCATTTTCACAGTAAATCCATTGTTGTTACTCTCTAAACAGACAACAAACTGTATATATATATATATATATATATATATAATGAGAATCAGTTTTCCATTAGCCTATCTGGTTAAATAAAGATTAAATATATACATGTATATGATTTTTTTGTACCAGCATATAGCTCTGTTCTCCCCTATAATTACAAGATTATTATTATTTTTTTTAGATTTTCTATTTACAGTATTAATATTGTAAGAAGATTTTGTAAGGAAATGCAGCTCTGTTGCTGGCTCTTTATTAGTGGATAGAGGGACATCTTTTCTGTCTTTACATTTCTCAAAGGCTGTGTTCATCAAGCCAAGGTTTTTCTAAAGTTTTGATCAGTAACCATGATGAGATGTGGCAAATGGCCATGAATCAGTTATTGTCTCTGCTTTGATCTTGGCATTGCAGTGAAGATGTTATTAGGATAAGCTCAGTAAGTGATTTGATCTATACCATATTGCATTATACCAAGCGCTGTAGATAAACATGTAGAGCAAAAACAAGAACAACTTTTTAAACTTTTCCTTTTTGATTATTTCAATCTTAACGGAATGTTCCAGACTCCTAAACACCTTAACATTGTTGTGCTGGTCGTGTTTCCGACATTACAGTGATTAAATACACTGTCTCTGCTTGTTCAACAGTTCTCAACATGGACACTGTACGTTGCCCAAAAACCTTTGGTTATGTCACTGCAACATTTTTGAAAATACATCTAGATATGTTCGTTTGCCTTCCTGATATTTATTTTTCTCATTCTATTCTCCTATTGACTGGCTGGCTTAGCAACTACAATGTAGCTTAAGCTTCCTGGCAAAGGCAGTCAGGTTTTGATTTAATATCTGCTGATCCATAATCGAGTCCATGATGCCATGTATCCTATCAACTTGTCCAGGACCTTTGGAAGACAATATATATATTTCTTTACATTTTTCCTAAATCTCTATTTTGCTCTCATCTGACCGTAGAACCCAGTCCCAGTCAAAGTTCCAGTGACATTTGTCAAACTGTAAGCGTTTCACTTTGTTGTTTGATGACAACTATGTCTTTGTTCTGGCAACCCTCCCAAACAAGGTGTGGTTTTGTAGGTGGTGTTTGATTGTAGTTTTGAAGACTTTCTGAACATAATACCCAACTAAAGTCCGCAATCCTCCAGCTGTGATATTTTGGCCACCGAACCATCCTCCTCAATGTGTGTGGGGTCAATATAGACACTATTCTTCTTCCAGGCTGAATGTTAACATCTCCATTTGCTTCTTAACTATTACCCTGATTATGGGAATGGACATTTCTAACTGTTGAGCTATTTTCTTAAAGCCATTTCCTGATTTGTGCAGCTCAACAACGTTTTCCACACATCAATAATGTATTCTCAGGTCTTTTCATTGCAATAATTTTGCCTGTGTGTAACCTCATATTTATACCCCAGTGAAACAGGAAGTCATGGCACCCCACTAAAGGGACCCTACCCAGGTGAACTTAATAACATATTGTAATATATAAATGGGAGTATATTTCAATAAGTTGTCACTACTAGCCAATAATTGTGACACAAATGTTTTGGAAACTCTTATATTTAGAATGAAAGAGCGCAGTTTATTCAATTATTAGCTGGTATTGTTTTATTAGCCATTTGCTGTTGCAATATGCATATTTAAATGTGAAATACTATAGTATGCAATCTTTGTGTGTGTGTGTTTGTGTGTGGGATTAGACTTATATTACTTCTGACGGTGAACATGTTTGTACATTAGTGTTAAGGGTGTGTGTTTCTAAAGTGTTGTTCCTCACAATTACAGTAATACCAACGTGTGTGTTCATGTTTTTTATAACTTTATATAACCTTTCAGGTCCTCAGAAATAAAAAAAGCAATATTTGTTTAAGTGGAAACATGAACAATTTGGTTTCCTAAAATGTGTGTGTCTATAAATGTGTGCGTATGTTCCTGTGTGAAAAATGAGCCATGACACATCCCTCTGCTCCCTGTCTGAACCGCCAACCCTTCAAAAAGGAGGGAGCATCACCATTTAAAATCCAATAAACTATTTAAATCATCCTTTCTTTCCAACTGAGTATTTGGGATTAGACAGCTCTATAAGTGGATTAACCACTATTCAATGACTCACCATGTCAGATTAGTGGTTGAAACCTGTGAATGTGGCCACCAGTACCCCTCCCCTACCCCCTCGTCAGCAACACCAGCTACAATCTGAGGATGAATTCAACATATCTGAGGAGGAATTCAACATATCTGAGGAGGAATTCAATATATCTGAGGAGGAATTCAATATATCTGTGGAGGAATTCAATATATCTGTGGAGGAATTCAATATGTCTGTGGAGGAATTCAATATATCTGTGGAGGAATTCAATATATCTGAGGATGAATTCAACATATCTGAGGAGGAATTCAATATATCTGAGGGGGAATTCAATATATCTCAGGAGGAATTCAACATATCTGAGGGGGAATTCAACATATCAAAACAAACATAAACAGAAGATGTAGATCTTAACAACAACGCGTAAATGATATCATCTCCTAGCTGTGGCCTTTAGAAAAATATATTTCAACATAAAAGCTGTAAATAAATTTAATTACGTCTAATAACTTCTTTCCTGTGATGAAGGTACAGGTGAAAGGGTCAAATTAATTCACTGGTTTGTGTGCGTGTTTGACTCTATGGGTTTTGTTCAGGTTGTTTGTGGTTTGAGTCTGGAGAGTACATCTGAGTGTGACGCAGCACTACCAAGAGAAACGTTTTTCACAACCGTTCCATAATCCCAAAGCATGCAAAGTTGTGTCCTAAATATAACTGTATTCAGCATTTACCACTCCAAGGGATCTAGTCAAGAGGAGTCAACATTATATCAGGGCACCATTTGTGAAACGGATCCTGTGAGCAGGTGTTTCAACCAGATCAGATCATTTTAGCACAAAGTGTACATCATAAAGGGTGATCACACCAGATCCAAATCACTATTTAACTTTCAACTGTTTCTCACGAAAGTTGGAAGGTGCCTTCACTTCCGGCCACAAGGGGCAGCAATGAGCAGTGTTACAATAATGTAGCTACAAGCTACAGCTCACAATATACATGTAAATAAAAACACAGAACACATTATGAACAAACATTAGCTACTTAAGTCATGGTGCGCAATTACCCCTGTCATGACATTTTCAGGGAAATGGGTTTGCGTCATTGACAACCAATCAGGAAATCAAAATGACTAGGCATAACACAAGTTTTTTTAACATTATGTACAATGTGAGAACTTTAACACAGTTTATTGTAATACATTTGTGTTCCTGTGTTTGTTTTTTGCCTGTTAGTGTACACAAGCATTTTCTGGGGGTGTGGGCTTTATATAGCCATGAATAACCTTTCTATTGAAAAGTAGACTATATATATATATATATATATATATATATATATATATATATATATATATATATATATATATATATATATATATATATATATATATATATATGTATGTATGTATGTATGTATGTATGTATGTATGTATGTATGTATGTATGTATGTATGTATGTATGTATGTATGTATGTATGTATGACTATATATATATATATGTACGTATGTATGACTATTTCTGAGAAAAAGGAAAGTGACTACTTATGTAGCACAGTGTGACCACTTACTGTACTCATGCAACACTGTAGATTATCAGCTGGACACCAACACACACCAACACACACCAACACACACCAACACACACCAACACACACAACAGAGGTACACTCTGTCAGACACACATTCAAAAATTCACATACAAACAGAAGCAAACGTGCACAATGACCCATACACACAACTCCTGCACACACACACACACACACACACATTCCTTATCCTAACCCAACCGATTGTCAGGCAAGCTTCAACACAACTAAAGCACAAGAGGTTCTCCCAGCAGAAAAATACAAACAGCTAAAGTAGTAAATTATGAAGGAAAGCTCAGTCTGCCAGATAAAGACATAAATCAGGGAAGGTCCTAAACTGCACCTTGTTTAGTACACTACTTTTTCCCAATGAAATTGTAGTGAAGAGGCTGGTATTTGGGACTGTATGTTTTGAAACTGTCATGCACTTTTCCTACTAAAGCTACACCGTTTATTTAACATATAGCAAACTATTTAGAATTATAATTAGTTTAAAAGTCATTAGAACTTATTCATAATGATTTCCATGAAAAATGGCCTCTTGAGTGACTGAAATACCCCCATGATTTATCAAGTTGGCTGACAACCAGGGTAGGCAGCTCCCAGAACCCCTGCCGCCAGGACTCCCAGACCCCCTGCTGCCAGGGCTCCCAGACCCCCTGCCGCCAGGACCCCCTGCTCAGCCGCCGCTGACGTCCGGACCCCCTGCTCAGCCGCCGCTGTCGTCCGGACCCCCTGCTCTGCCGCTGCTGACGTCCGGACCCCCTGCTCAGCCGCCGCTGATGTCCGGACCCTCATCGCCGCTGTCCGGACCCCCTGCACCGACGCTGCTGTCCAGACCCCCTGCGCCGACACCGCCCTCCGGACACCCTGTCGCGACGCCACCGTCCAGACCCCCTGCTCGGCTGCCAGGGTTCACAGACACCCTGCCTCTGCCAGGGTTCACAGACACCATGCCGGTGCCAGGACCCACTGTTTTGCCCATCTCTGGGCTCCCTGAACTACCTTTCCACAGGCTCCCTGAGCTACCTTTCCTCTAGCTCATTAAACTGCCTGTCCCAGGGCCCACAGAACTGTCTGTCTCCCCTGACCCTGGGCCCTCTGCCCCTCCTGACCCCCGGCCCTCTGTCCCTCCTGACCCCCGGCCCTCTGTCCATCTTGACCTCGGGCCCAGTGAGGGCTGGATTATGGATTCTTTATGATAGTGTTTAGTTTTGTTAGTTTACACTCCTGTGTTTATATGTACAGTGCCTTGCGAAAGTATTCAGGCTTCAAACATAAAGATATGAAACTGTAATTTTTTGTGAAGCTGCAACAACAAGTGGGACACAATCATGAAGTGGAACAAAATTTATTGGATAAAAAACTGACAAATTGGGCGAGCAAAATTATTCAGCCCTTTGACTTATTATTCAGCACCAAACTCTCTCCAGAAGTTCAGTGAGGATCTCTGAATGATCCAATGTTGACCTAAATGACTAATGATGATAAATAGAATTCACCTGTGTAATCAAGTCTTCGTATAAATGCACCTGCTCTGTGATAGTCTCAGAGGTCCGTTGAAAGCACAGAGAGCATCATGAAGAACAAGGAACACACCAGGCAGGTCCGAGATACTGTTGTGGAGAAGTTTAAAGCCGGATTTGGATACAGAAATATTTCCCAAGCTTTAAACATCCCAAGGAGTACTGTGCAAGCGATAATATTGAAATGGAAGGAGTATAAGACCACTGCAAATCTACCAAGACCCGGCTGTCCCTCTAAACTTTCAGCTCATACAAGGAGAAGACTGATCAGAGATGCAGCCAAGAGGCCCATGATCACTCTGGATGAACTGCAGAGATCTACAGCTGAGGTGGGCGAGTCTGTCCATAGGACAACAATCAGTCGTATACTGCACAAATCTGGCCTTCATGGAACAGTGGCAAGAAGAAACTCATTTCTAAAAGATATCCATATACAGTTTTTTTTAAAGTTTGCCACAAGCCACCTGGGAGACACACCAAACATGTGGAAGAAGGTGCTCTGGTCAGATGAAACCAAAATGGAACTTTTTGGCAACAATGCAAAACTGTGTGGCGTAAAATCAACACATCTCATCGCCATGAACACACCATCCCCACTGTCAAACATGGTGGTGTCAGCATCATGGTTTGGGCCTGCTTCTCTTCAGCAGGGACAGGGAAGATGGCTAAAATGGATGGGAAGATGGATGGAGCCAAACACAGGACCATTCTGGAAGAAAACCTGATGGAGTTTGCAAAAGACCTGAGACTGGGACGGAGATTTGACTTCCAACAAGACAATGATCCAAAACATAAAGTAAAATCTACAATGGAATGGTTCACAAATAAACATATCCAGGTGTTAGAATGGCCAAGTCAAAGTCCAGACCTGAATCCAATTGAGAATCTGTGGAAAGAACTGAAAACTGCTGTTCACAAATGCTCTCCATCCAACCTCACTGAGCTCGAGCTGTTTTGCAAGGAGGAATGGGCAAACATTTCAGTCTCTCAATGTGCAAAACTGATAGAGACCCCAAGCAACTTACAGCTGTAATCGCAGCAAAAGGTGGCGCTACAAAGTATTAATTTAAGGGGGCTGAATAATTTTGCACGCCCAATTTTTCCGTTCTTTATTTGTTAAAAAAGTTTGAAACATCCAATAAATTTTGTTCCACTTCATGATTGTTTCCCACTTGTTGTTGATTCTTCACAAAAAAATACAGTTTCATATCTCTTTTTTTGAAGCCTGAAATGTGGCAAAAGTTTTAAAAGTTCAAGGGGGCTGAATACTATTGCAAGGCACTGTACGTATACCAGTTCCATCTGATAGATATACCAGTTTCATCTGATAGATATACCAGTTTCATCTGATAGATATAGAGATATCAAATTTATTTTTTGACACTGAATATGATGGCCTTCCTCTACACTAACTAATATTCCTCCCACTATGCCCAAGATACTCAGGTTTTAAGTTAACACTACTCTGGTCTTATGACTGACAGCTATTGTATTAGTATTTTAAGTTAACACTACTCTGGTCTTATGACTGACAGCTATTGTATTAGTATTTTAAGTTAACACTACTCTGGTCTTATGACTGACAGCTATTGTATTAGTATTTTAAGTTAACACTACTCTGGTCTTATGACTGACAGCTATTGTAT
>JACXGM010038955.1:0-10701 GCA_016801145.1 Umbra pygmaea
TTCTCCCATACAGGGGATTTAAATGACGCGGGACGTCCAAGCCCCTCCGTTCCTCCGCTCGCCATGACCATGCTGTGAGCGGACTGAACATGCGCAAAACCTTTTTATTTCAGTAATCAATCCGCGGATCACGTGTGTCCCGAACCGAAGATATTGATCCGAACGGATCACGGATCAATGACGATCCGTTGCACCACTATTGTTTAGGTACATTAAAACCCCGGTAAGCTTTTTCACGTTAAGCATTTTAGTATGTCCCGTATGCGACCGGATGTCGTAACGTGGCTCAAACACTTTCAGCATGTGTTTAAAGTCCTCCTTTTGCACAACCGAATATGGCCTCATGTCTGCAACACACCCATAGCGTTTGTGATGGCTTTAGCCCGGTCTGATTAATTGTTTAAATGCCACGGTGATAAGCGGTTGTTTTGCAGCCTTCGTTTTCACTCCTGTCAGTGAAACACCGGGGTGATGTTGCTTCAAATGCGTGGCCATGCTTGATGTGTTTCCACTGTCATATGGCTTTCTTGTGCCACAGTGCCTACACACTTCATCATTATATTTAACAGGGAAGCCAAAATGCTCCCATACAGGTGATTTAAATGACGCTGGGCGCTCAAGCTCCTCTGTTCCTCCGCTCGCCATGACCACGCTGTTAGCGGACTAAACATGCGCACAACTTTTTTTTGCAGAAATCAATACGCGGATCACGTGTGTGCCGTACCGAAGATATTGATCCGAACGGATCACGGATCACTGACGATCCGTTGCACCACTACTGCTGGTGCTGTACTGTTCCGCTTTACATATACTTTTTTCTACCAAAAATGTTTTGTGCTGGTCAGGGGGTACTTGGCTTAAAAAGGCAATTCGAAGGGGGTACAATATTGAAAATGTTTGGTACTGGACTCTGGTACTCGCCGATACCGATGCCAGCATTTGCGGCAGTATCTGAGTTATTTTCGATACTGGTATCGGAATCGGAACAACTCTACTCCTGTGTCCAAGGCACACAAGGCCTGAAAAAGTTTGCTGTTCCATTCATTAAACCTAGCAAAGATTTCCCCAGAAATTTTCCTTAGAAACTTGTAAAGGGAATTGCAGACATTGAAAGTCTTCCAATGCACCCTCAAAGGACTTAGCGTGTTCTACAACCAAGTGCAGCTGCTGGTTGGAGACACTTAGCAATTCAGTTTGTCCTGCACTACCTTTTGCATGCCACCATGTTTACCAGACATTACATTGGCCCCATCGTAACACTGACTTAATATCTTCATGCTAAGGCCAACTTGTGTTAGCTTGGACAGGACCAAGTCAATCAGTGATCAAGCATCAAAGTCTAGTTTTTGCCATTGACAGTAGCTGCCCACCAATATGGTTGTTTTCGTCCACGAGTACAATTGAAATGTTCTCACACCCTGTCCGTTCTATAGTTCTATCCACTTTAAGTGTGTACCATGAATCACCTATTTCCTTAACAATTTTCTCTGTTACAACTTCACTCAGGATCCCAATTATTTCATTTTGGATGTTGTGAGGTGTGTATATGGCATTGCGGGGAATTGTGCTCACTGCACTACCAAGTCCTTTGTCTTTCCTGACCGTATAATCAAATATTGCCAGGAATGGTCCACTCCCTCCCCTCTTGCATCCATCATGTCTACAATCAATGAGAAAAAAACATTTTTGACAAGCAAAGCAGAAAGCTGCATCTTGTTTGCCAGGAATATTCCAGCCACTCCGCTACAAAACACCCACTTTTTCCCACAGTACAAGCTCGTGGGGTATTTCCCCAGAAAGATCACCTAGGTTGTCTGGCACAAGCACTTGCATGGCTTGTATTTGTGGTGCTGCTCAGTACCGTCTGTGACTGTAGCCCCCTCACTGTCACCAGGTGGCAAGACCGTATTAAAAGTGCCTTTGCTGCAGCTGGGCTGAGGCCGGCCTCTGCAGTCGAAGGTCCTGGTAATATTGGCAAGGCAGCCTTGGCCTCCTTGCTGGCATCTCACAACTCTGAGTGGAAGCTGTGCTCTGGCAAAACCACTTTCTAATATCCATCATCGAGCTCTGAATCTCCTTTCCGTTGGAAACAGTCTACTAACCTTGCTGATTTTAATTCATTTAGCTCAATCAATGAACTTGTTCAATTAATTTATTTTACTCCGTTCGTACAAGTGCAGTAAATATTATTTATTTATTTGACAGAGACAATGCAAACAAGCATAAGCCGCTTTCCGACCAAGTAGTTACAGGAACGTAGTTATAGGAACAGTCCACTTCTAAACAGGTCTACTAACTACTCTCCCCCAAAACCAGTTTTGCTATTTGCATTTGCACTGGTCAAGTGGCCATAGGAACTGGTAGGAGGGATAAGGGACTGACGCAAGCACCGCAATGGTCTTTTATAGCGTCGTCTCTAGACTTTAGCGTAGCGCCACATACAACAACATTTCACAGTTGAATGTTTTTCTAACACTGGGTGTATGATTGGAGATAAGTGTGTAAATCATCTTATGTATGCAGATGATCTGGTTGTTTTCAGCTCAAGTAGCATAGTGCTGGGTTCATTCAGCGACTTGCTGTTTGTTTGTTCAGATTACGAGGCTAAAAACCACATCCAATACAATGAAAAAAAAGAGAGTTGTGTTGATATGTCCTAATAACGGAGTTCGAACCGCGGTGTTTAAAAACTAGGCTGGAGTCATAGAAATAGCTACTTAATAGAGAAACACAAAAGACGAAGGCTCCAGCATAAGATGTATTATACGCAACAGACAAACGAAGCGACGGGCGTAATTTATAAGTTGGACCAATCAACGTAGACCTAAGAAAAGGGTAGGTCTCTAGAGTAGGACCTAAAAGAGTTATCGGAACTGCGGTGCGAGGAACTAAATAATCCCGCAATTTCTTCTATCGGAACACAAGAAAAAAAGGGTAATAGGAACCTTATGTTCTAGGAACTGCAAAAATCCTGCGGTAGGAAAGCGGCTATAGTGTCAAAAGTATTCTACGGTACTTGTCTGACTAGCTATGTGTGTGATACATTTTATAATTTCTTCAACAAGATTGAATTTGCAGGCGCCCAATCTGAACAAAAGGAGTCGCTGGAGAGCAATGTGGTAGGATAGATAGTCTGATTTATCTAACCCAAATCCCGGGCAGAGCTATGCCAATTTGCGCTGCCTCATGCAGGAGGTCCGTGGAAAGTCAGAGAACCCATGGTCAGGCTCGAACCACTGAACATCATGATGTAGACTGTCCTGCAATGCAGCAACGTAGCCCACTACGCCACGCAGACCCCCCTATACTATATACGCAGAGCCCTTCATTTCTTAGAGGATTCTGAACAGTCACAAAAGAAACAAACAGACCAAACATTTAATTTGTGTTTTTTACTGGTATCAAGCCAAGCTGAATAATGCCCAAAGTTGGAAATCTTAGTAATCAGAAACCAAAATCGCAGTAAAGCGCAATACAGTACAGTAAACACAGGGATGGACTGCGACAAACATTCGGCCCGGGACTTTGGATGGAGCGGCCGGTGGGGGGGGGGGGGGCTGAGCGCGCTGCGTTGTATCTCTTGCTCCCCGCGTTCGTCATTCACTCTGAGTTTCTCCTCATCTGAATACAGAGGAACTCGCTCTCGATTTGACGGCCGGGCCAGGCGTGGTTTTGCGGATGCAACAGCCAGTCCATTTCAGTTTACTGTCACTTGTTTTAATACGTCCGACCGGCCGTCAAAGTAAGATATGACGGCCTGTTTGGCCCGGAATGGACCGGCCGTTCGGGAAAACTCCCGATCCTCCCGATGGCCAGTCCGTCCCTGAGTAAACACAACAGTGTTCAGTACAGTAGATTTAAATTGGTACAGTAGAGCAAACATGAATATTGCACGGGACTCCCAGTGCAATCCTAAATGGGCATACTGTACATATAGAATCTTTTTAAAATACTGGTCACATTCAAAACTGCGGGAGATTTCACTGCTTCTGTTATGCAAATTTGCATCTGAACATAAATAAAATGTGTAGGATAAATATGTAGTAGTAATAATTAAAATACTTATGCATATGTATGGGTTGTTAAACATTACAATCAATGCTTTTTTGTCTCACATTTCTAAGAAGTTGTTAAACTATTTTGATGCAATGACACAGCTAAACTGCAAGGCAGTGATTTTACAGCTAGGCTATATGGTTGTCAATGGCATACATTTTGTATTGTAATCATTTTGTTACTAAAAAAACAGAAAGATATCCACATTTCTAAATATATGTACATTTTATATGAATTTAAGTAGTACTGTTGTGTTTAGTTTTTAAGTCTGGAGGGTTAGTTGTCAGTTAAACATATAACCTTTTACAAACATTGTCAGGTGTGATTTTGTAGATAAAGCTGTAGTTTTGTGAGAGCCTGTGTGTCTTGCTTCCGACATGGGGCAGATGTATCCATCACGTGTGCCAAGCTGCAAATCGGACATAGCTGAAATTCAATAGTCTGTAACACGTTTCCCTCCCACTAGCATTCAGTCACTTTAGCACTCCCCTTATTCACCTGATACTCAGCCTAAAACACCACACCCCATGAAACATTGTCATAGTTTACTAGTTTGTAAGATATTCACATAGACTCTTTGACAGTTTATATCCAGACACAGTTTGTGTGCATTGGTTGTTTCTGTTGGGTCAGAATGGCATTCATCCAGATACCTGTCATTTCAGGGTAGCTCACCATTAGTGATTTATGCAAAGTCTGCTTGACTGTTGACATTTTTACAATGCGAGAAGTAGGTACTATTAGGACCCCTAACCAATTTATAGTCTGAACCGTTTTATTCACTATTTTTGTCTTGTCAGTTTGTGCTTGTGGTCACGAGTCTGTCTCTCACTGCCCTGCTGTGACCTGACCTATGAATCAGCTGTTTCATTATCATATGTTATTACTGATGTTATCTGTTTTGAAGTTTGTTACTTAAAAAAACATTTTTCCTTTTATTTAAGATCTGTGAAACTCCAAATAAGAAAATTCCAGTGCCAAAGCAGTTCCAGGCAAACCATGTGACCAGTAAGTGTTAACCTCTGTATTAGCCAGTATGACTCACGCTCTCAAAATATATAAAAAAATATACAAAGGCTACCATACAGTTCTCCCATTTAGCTCACGTGCATTGAGAAATAATTGCATATAAATGTATATAACTATATAAATATAAACTATAAATTAGATAGTTTCGTGGGTATTTGTATTGATTAGAGAGTAAGAAACGGAAGTCAGGGAGACAAGAATGTAGGGGGAGACAGAGAGGAGTTGGCCGAACAGAAAATCAATCCCTTATCACCAGGGGGCACGTGTGGTCCAGAATCAGGAGCTTAGAGCGCAACACCATATTCTGGCACGATTACTCACATACCTATCAATCAATCAATTATCAATCAATCAAATGTATTTTATAAATCCCTCCTTACATCAGCAGTTGTCACAAAGTGCTTTTACAGACACCCAGACTAAAACCCCAAAGAGCAAGCAACAATGCAAAATTTAAGCACAGTGGCTAGGAAAAACTCCCTAGTCATTTGTTTCCCTGGAAAAAACCTAGAGAGGATCCAGACTCAGTGGGGTGACCGTTCTTCTGGCTGTGCCAGATGTAAAATTTAAGATTGCATTTCCAATTAAGGCCAAGTCGTTTTTTCAGTACACATTAAAGTCCTGTGAGTAGTCCTGGGGCATTATACGAGAGTTCAGATCTTCATGTGGGCTGTGTCCAGTCTTTAGATCCAGATTGGCTGCACCACCAAGTATACAGGAACAAGGAAAGCCAGGTGGGTTGTGGGTAGTGGCTTTGGACTCAGGTCGTTCTAGGTCATCATCCTAGGATTAAACAGGACACCAGAGAGATTAGATGGGGCATTCCATATATCAACAGTACTTCATTGTAGAATTACTAATTCTCCAGCCAACGAATTAAGCCTGTACTATAGTAAACTAGGCCCTATCCCGAAGGGTTGTAGAGGCATAATCGCTGCGAGCCGTAAGGCATGTATTATTTGAAATATATGATTTATGTTTAATATAATTCTGACAAGCAAGCTTAACAAGGAGTTACCATGCCCCTCTGTCTTACATCACTTGCCTGCAAGCCCTAATGCCTTTATCCAATTATTTATTTCAGATAGATGTAAAAAGTCACCAGTGGTTGATTGGGGCTTGAGTTAATGGAACGTTCACTGGGTTAACTTAACTATCCTAATGTGTACATTTTTCTAAAAAGGTAGAGCATCTCATGAAGCTGTCATGTGGTACGTCCACAACCGAACCCGCTGGAAAGCTCAGCTAAGTAAGGACCCCTTGATGACCTCCGGCCTTTGACCTCCAGCCGTTTCTCAGTGGCTCTCGTAACGACAGACCTCTGCTATCCACAGTGTCTCCACAGACTGGACCTTCATCCAACGTCCTCCTCATCCTCCCAGTTGGCTGGACAGGAGGTAAGGCTGCTGCTGACTTTTAGGAATTAAAGCTGTAAGTTATTGTGTTATAGTGATAGACATTAATTGTAGTTTCAGGCCAATACTATAATTCCACTGTTATTGTGGATTGTGTTATAACAGGTTCATTCACAAATGTCTACCTCACGATTAAAAGGCCCCTTTCCACCACTGCGACCGTGAACAGCCAACAAGATGACCTCAAGCATAGGCGGGTGAGTCAATCTCCTCCAGTTCCAGAGAGCAACAGATATCCCGACATTCCTGGCCATCCAACTGAAAACTAAGAAGCTCTCTCAAATCCAACTGTTACATAGCAACTGAAAATGTCATTTGCTGAAAAGGTCTATTGTTGCATGATCAATATTAAAGTCAATTAATGTCAGGTAAACAAAGTGATCTCCCGCTATTTTTGATGTCACTGTTCTCTTACTGTAGTGCACTTAGTCTTCAGAGCTAGCTATGGCTGTGTCTCAGCTATTGTACATGGAAAGTCATACCTGCAGTAAATAAATATTAGAAGCAGGACTGTCTCCAAATTTTACTTCAATCTTCCTTAAGCCCGACCTCGACGGCAACTTATCCCACTCCTGGATCAACATTATTACGGTTGCGGGTGATTACACAGTGTACTATACAACAGTGGTTGAATACACATGTACCGAATGTACACACAAGGAGTTGCGAGAGAGCAACACTACAAGGTACCTGCTTCCGACTACCCACCCATCCACCCTAAGCACCGCTATACCAAGTTGTGCTGCCTTACACTGGGCTGCCAGCATTGCTAGAATGCCATCAGCATGTACAGCTGTTTTTGTTGACACAGCTAAACCCTTTGATTCTGTAAAATCATCATATTCTAATTAATAGACTCAACAACTTTGGGTTCTCACAAAATTACCTAACCTTATTCAAAAATTACTTCTCATTTTTGCATATTTTTCACATTCATCTTAGTAAGCTCTTTTTGTGAATTGTAGTAATATATAGTGGAAATCTGAGAGAAAAACGTAATTAAACATGTAGTTTTCATTCGTAAAAGTGATTGCCGATTCCTACAACCGCTTGTTCCATATGGAGCTCCTGCTCAGGAGACAACTGTATTTGCGTACGAGCACTCAAGCCCAGCGTACAACCAATTACCTTGTTTACAACAAAAAGCCTTAATAAAATAATCTGTGAAAAGATTGGCTCCAAAGAGAATTAATGGAAAATGTTTTGCATGACAGAAAATATAAGAGTGGTTTGGCAATTGTAAAAATGTTAACTAGATAACAGCTAGCTAGTCTTGCAAGCCAGACAGCTACTTCCACAGTCTTTGAATGGCTACACTATAGACGTCTGGACAACTCTGCATGAAAATTTGCACATGGGAGGGCCGGGAAATTTAACAAGCAGAGGGAGATAACGTCACTTCCTTTCCGCTACTGCTTCATAAAATGCATGAGCACAATTCTCGCCAAAGGTCCCGCTTACCCAAGCTTGTGATTGGTTGCTGAAGAAAACTTTCCAAATGTGCAAATAAAATAGGGTAGCATTCTTATCAGACCATGTGTTGTTACCCTGGCCATGCAAGACTTAACAGCTAACAGTATATGACCTGTTTCAAAAGTCCAATATGTATAACCTGTCCTGCCTTGGTAGAACTACAAGGGGAACAAACACTTTTTTTAATACATGTCCTAGGTTAGTGCTGGACAGCTACAGTATGGATGGGTAGAAATGTTGCCACCTTAGTAAAATTAGTGTTTCCCTTTAAAAGTACCCTGTGCCATTTTGATGTAGCTGAAATCTATGTGTCAAGATAGATTGTTAGGTCCATATCAGCATGTGTATTCCTCCATCACTGATAAGTTGTCTATTTTCATTTGAATTTCTCCAGAAATGTATCTGGCAGTAACTGGGCCATAATAAATAGAACATCTCGAAAATGCTGAACCCAACTGCAGTTGATGAGTATGCATACGCTAACAATAAACTATTTGGGAAATACTCTGTATTAAATAAATACATTTCCAATAACATCTTTCCCAAATATAGTTTATAATGAGCATTTCTATTATTTTGCTTGGTGGAAATCTTACCAATTGTTCCTTTAAGAATATATATTACCACAATTAAAGAATACATTTCTGTAATTTAGTTTAGGATCAAGCTTATGTTTTCTAAGAGTATATTTTATCTCTACTTTTCCAAGAAGGTCAATTCTAGAAAGGTTTCTGCATTTAAGCATGTTCTTTGTTTAACAACAGATGTCGTTAAAATAAAAGATTGTCAAGATTTAAAAAATATTTAATAATACATTAGAAGAATTTACAAGATTACCGTAAGGAATGCATATATTTCTATACACAATAACAATGAATAAATTGTAAATAAATCCTGTTTTGCAAAAACAAAGTACACATGGCAATGATAAGTTCAGCCTCAATTATAATTTTTTATTAGGTGTGCTTTATCTTTCATGCAGTTTATTACCACAGTGATTTTAGACAACACTGAATAGCACTCTAGGTGTGTGTGACTCTAGGTGTGTGTGACTCTAGGTGTGTGTGTGACTCACATCTGTGTGGGCTGACCCTGTGAGTCTAGTTCTGTTTGGCCAGTGTAGCTGAAAGACTGGGAGTGACCCAGTATCCCACCAGCATGGGATCTCCCGCCTTAATCCCTGGATTAACGTGGTGCTCAGCTCTGCTCCATTTTGAGTGGCTGGTGTTTTTACCAGTGTGTGTGAGTTTGCGTTCCTGTGTGTCGTCTCGTGTGACTGATGGGGCCAGCAAGTAGCTTGGGCCTCTGTCGGCACCAGTGATCTCCCCCTCTTTCTGTCATAAAAACCGGAAGGCGGGGGGGAGTTTGGGTAGGGGCGATGTTGGAAAGAATAGAAAGAAAGAACATGACCTCATGCTGAAGGAGGGGCTTTAGTGGGCCAGTCAAAGGCACATTTTTTCTTAGAAAGAGAAGTTGGATTCCTAGAAGTTCCCTGCTGAGTTTATGGATGTTGTTCACTAAGGACTCTGTCCCTCAGGGCATGGGCATACAACTGTAATAATAACTGAGAGGCTGTTGCTGTTTTTAAAGTACTCGCCTTTTTAGGCAAATGTCAATCTGTGCTTATTCACAACATAAGCCACTTTGGTTGGTACTTAAATGAATAAATGGTATTAATCAGTTTTTGGTTTGTCTAGGTATTATTTGTGCATGCAAGCCCACTTGCTTATTGTCTATTTTATTTCAGAGAAGATTTAGAATATTGTTTTGTTGCCACACCCTTAGAGGCCTCAGGTCTTCTTTTCCTCCGCTTTTGTAAGCAAAGGTTATATCTGTCAGCACATTATTAACGCCATCTTCAATGCACAATCCTCAGCTTTGACATGGCGTCACAATAAAACACAACTGGCTTTAGGTGGCCTAATCTAATAGTGTGCTAAATGTAGAGTTTCATTTGATCATGTGAGCCCTTTATTGGCATGTTGTTGATGAAGGACATGTGCCTTCAGTCAGCGTACTCTGAAAAAGGGTTACTTTTCCACAGCTCCCTATCAGTTCTTCTTTGTACCATTGGTATTAAAGCAAACACCAGGATTCATGTCAATTATTAGCCAGAGAGCCTGTCTGTTTGCATTAGATATCCACAAATACTTGTTTCACTCTATCATTTACTGTACTATCATTTACTGTTGGGTCTTTGACAATGATGGAAAGGATGAGTTTGTCTTAAATTAAAGTGTTTGGATTTTAATTGAAGTGGATTTGTTCCGCGGCGCATTAAGAGTAATAAAGACAACCCTCACACATGAACACACACACTCAAACTATCTTTTTCAAAAAGCACTAATCCCATATTAGAACAGAATGCACTGAAATGAATGCAGGCTGATATGGGCACAGATACAAATGCACAGAGAAAAAGTGTGTCAGCACACATCATCCCGTAGATCAGCACACACTGGCAGGATATTTTCCGCCTCAAAGAAAATGTGGTTAGTGACTCATGAATGGTTATTCAGTGAGAGGAAGTGTGCAGTGAAAATAGACCTCAGGTGTGACTCAGGTTGGCCAATAGACCTCTATTGAACAAGCTAGAGTGTTCTACGGTACCTCTATTGAACAAGCTAGAGTGTTCTACGGTACCTCTATTGAACAAGCTAGAGTGTTCTACGGTACCTCTATTGAACAAGCTAGAGTGTTCTACGGTACCTCTATTGAACAAGCTAGA
>JACXGM010038956.1:0-10701 GCA_016801145.1 Umbra pygmaea
CTAAGTAAGAAATGCATTTTTCAATGATAATGTTTGCTTATTCACACACTACGGTACTACAGCAGCTTACCTGTGTCTTTCACAGTAAGAGCATTGGTCTCTTCTTCACAACTGGGTCCTGGCTCTGTTTCTGACACTAAATAAAATGTTTTACATTTATTTCTCACCACAAATATCCCCTTTTTACAAAGCTTTCAAATCAAGTCATTTTTATTAATGTATTGCTGAATCATCAGGTATCATTAATTATCTCAGGACATTTTTCATTGAGCAGGGCTCTTCATTACTATTAGTTCTTCTGAATGACCTGCTCATTCTGGTGTGTTGGGCTCATGACTGGATCTTCGTAACGTTACTGGGCCTTGCTCTTCACTGTTAGCAGCAAACCGGACTAGAGGCGGCTGCTGCTGAAGAGCTACAAGAAAAAGTTTAATACATGAACAGTGGTTTGCACGGTCGCTAGCATCTTGCACTGCTCCTAACTAGCTTAACGATAGCTTACTTACCGGCCTCGTCGTCTTCATTAGTTTTTTTGAGGAAAAATGTGCTCAGCTTAGAACATTTAGCCGCGTCAGTTTCCAAAGCTTTCTTTTTTATTCTGGCCTTATCTGCGCCGCCTTTGCGCTTCCCGTTATCCATTTTTATCAGACTTTTTTTATTTTGAGGAACATGCAAGGTGCCGTGTTGGGGGCGGGGCCAGGGAGTCAAAAGATAATCACGTCATCATTAACCTGCAGGGTGCAGTCTGCGAGAAAATATTAAATAAAACAGAGTGGGACTGCAGCAAAAAAATACATACAAAGAGTGGGACTGCGGTAAAATAATAAATAAAGAGTGGGACTGCGGTAACATAATAAAAAGAGTGGGACTGCGGTAAAATAATAAATAAAAAAGTGGGTCTGCTGTGAATGCAGGCAGCCTAGGGAGTAGGGACAGCATCCATATTTCAATCCCAGTGCCATGACAACAACGGCCCTCGCGGCCAAAAAACAGACCAGCCCACCGTGAATTTTCCCGATGCTCCCGATTAGCCAATCCGGGCCTGGTCACAATAGTGGTAATCAATTTGTTAAATCAACCCAGGTTTTCTCAATCTAGCAATTAGCGTGTTTACATAAGGGGCAGTGTGTGCACCATAGGACACATCACAGAGATGGACAAGTCTACCGCAGCTGCATATTTTGCTCAAGATGAGCAAAGATCATTTTAGATACAGAAATGAAAAGATCATTTCATACAGAACATGAAAAATATAATCCAGACGTAAAGCAGGAAGGAAAGCCGGCAAAGAATTGCCAACTGTAACGATGAGCTCTCAGGCAGTTGAATAAACATGAATAAACTTTTATACTTGGTATAAAATATAAATGCAATTTATTTAGATCTCTGCATATATGAATAAATATACAAAACAAAACACAATGTACTAATAAACCTAACTCAGAAAGTGCCTATACTTGGTCATAACTAAAACGCAAACAAAACAAAAGAGCCAACACAGAAACTAAGGCACGGGCACGCCTGAAAATGCTAAATCAGGAAAACGGTACTACATAAATCAAAAGGCATATATGCAGAATATAGTACTCAAGAGAGCAAAGTTGATCTCAGCAAAACCAGAACAACAAGGGATCCAGGCAGGGAAATACTTCACACATTACTTGCAATGACACAGCATTGAACTAAGGCGACAAGAAAGGCTTCATACAGGAACTGAGGAAAACACATTAGGGACAGCTGACACAAATGAACTACTAACTGGTTAAAGACCTAAACACAAGGGAGGGACTGACATACTACAACCACACGAGGGAGACATAGGAAACTAACAGGAATGCTGGGCCACGCATGAACCAATATTTTAAACTGACACAAGACTATAACAAATGAAATGGGTAAACAGACACTACAATACAAAAAGGACTCCTGAGAATAGCTCAGGACCGGTGTAGGAACGGGAGTGTCACACCAACTGCCTAAGTGCGTCAGTTACAAAGCTTATCAATGCAGTGCCTGTCATTAAGGCACAGTACATCTGACTATAATTACAATATTGTAAATCAGTTAATCAATTTGTTAGTTAGATGAATGCTGTTGCTGTGTATGACTATTTTTTCAGTGTTAAATGGTCCTGACAACAAATGGAAAATGTAGACGGTGTGTCAGTTAGTCAATGTTAAAATCGGTTGTTCAACAAATGTTTACATCAAGTAGGGCTTCTGTGGGAGTAAATAGTAACATGTATGTACAGTCTACAGTGAAAGGGGATACGTTGATGTTGGTTCTCCAAATGAACCACAGCATGAATGATCCTACCTGTAACAAACAAATGCAACAAAATGCATACAATCTGTGTAACTGTGAGTGCATGATTTTGACGTGTCGCAATGGCAACATACGGCTCAAGAAGTTGAGAAAGATGTCAGTGCCTCCACTGAGAATCAATATCTTTCATAAAGATACTCAGAAAGCCAATGGCAACTCCCAGAATAATGACGCTATTTTCAATTGACATTTGATTGGTCAGCAGGCGGTGCTAGTATTCAGGTTAATCTGTTGTCGTGACTATAACCTGCTCTGTAGGCTTCTGGTGCAACAGGCTGCTGTATATTTAAATTCAGTTCAGAGTGTTTGTAACTGTCGCTCATTGTCTTTGTCCTGGTGTGTGTTTGAAGGAACGGCTCGGAAGATGGCACCTGAATGTTTGTTGGCAACATATTACCACAGCGTTTTCCCCAGGTAAAGGGATTTCATAAATAAACATTGACCATAAGGAATACATTTTTACTCTTTGTTTTCAATGAATTGACTGCTTAGGTGTAAATTCCCTTTGGTCATTTTGGTATTAATTGTTAGTGCTGGGGCAAGGGCACATCCAAGATGTCAATGCAGACTTCTATATTCATATATATATATATGCTGGATACACATATTGGGGACCAAGTCTGCCAAAATAAGAAATAAATGAATATATGCATCAATTAAAATAGTTATACATAAAAATATACATAAAATATACAAATTATATCAATATTATTTCCCTATTAATTTATTTCTGTGATCATTTATTTATTTTCATATTCATTAATTTTCAT
Source organism: Umbra pygmaea (assembly GCA_016801145.1). Lineage (NCBI taxonomy): Eukaryota > Metazoa > Chordata > Actinopteri > Esociformes > Umbridae > Umbra > Umbra pygmaea. The sequence goes on from JACXGM010038956.1 coordinate 3,096, forward strand.
AGTCTTTTATTTATGTATTTCCGTATATATTTAATTCTGTATTTCCACATCCTTAAGCTAATGAGAGGGCATGACTTAATCGTTCAGCCATAGCAAGCAAGCCAAGAGCGGGAGATAAAAACCATATACGGTCTATGACAGAAACAGACTGTGAACGTAGGATTAGGGATAAATGATTCTTTAGGATAAAGGATTCTTTCACCAACCCCAAAAAGAGATGCAATGTCACAAACAGACAATGCTACTAACTGTGCTGACATAGTTGCGTTTTTTTGTGGCTTCGGTGTCACCTGTTGTGCTCCGTTAACTACCGTAGCTAGCTCTCTCGCTCCGGCGATCTTAGTTTCTGTGTGTGTTTGTGTGTGTGTGTTGTCACGACAACTGAACATTGCACTTGCAGTTCTATTCATTGAGGAAATGGGTAGGCTACAATGAGAAGAGCGTCCGACTGCTCCGGCATTAACAGAATCGTATATTGAAAAATTAAGGCAATGATCACACGTCATCCAAATTCCTACACTGCAGGGTCAACTTCTGTATCGTTAGATGCTGATTACTGCAATAACCTTTCAGCCAGACCCTCCATGCGAAAAAGTGAATAATAAAATTATAATCAAAGCTAGCATTTTCACCTAGGTTAGCCAAGACTCAAATCTCTGGCAAGAGACTGCATGATAGTGATGGGTCGTTCGCAAACGATTCAAATCTTTTAAGTTGAACGTAATGAACCGAATCCCCCCCAAAAAAGATTTGTTTGTTTGATTCTCTTCTCATTATCCACAGAATGCAACTGCAGTTGGTGAATCAATTTATAGGGAAGAAACTCTTTATACTGCGAACGAATCAATGAACTGGCAGAAAAGGTTCAGAACTGTTTCCTGTTATTCCTTCAGTTTTGTAGTGAACTGAAAGAACTGAAGACCCGAAGAACTAGTTCACGAACTAATCAATACACTGGCGGAAAAGGTTCTGAACTGTTTACTGTTATTCCTTCAGTTCTCTAGTGAACTGAAAGAACTGAAGACCCGAAGACCTAGTTCGTCAACTTCTTTTAGATATTCCTTTGTCTCAATTGAAATCGAAAGGTGATTGTGCCTTTTCGGTTGTGGCCCCCAGACTATGGAAAAATATTCCCCTTACAATCAGGTCCTCTCTCACCATTGCTTTATTTAAATCCCATCTTAAAACATATCTTTTATCTTTTCGTTGGCTTTCTAAATTGTGTTAAATTGTCCTGTCTTAAACTGTGATTTTTAAATGTTTTTCTATCGTATTCTATATATAATATTTGCTTAACCTTGGTTATTTTTAAATGTGCCTTGTAAATAAACTGACATGACTTGACTATTGAAGAGGATTATTCTGCGTTTCAACCCACAAGTATTTATTTTGCAAAAGTGTTTTTCCTAATTAAAGTAAGTTTTGTTTCTGAGTATTCCTTCACACCATGGACCAGTGATATTGTGACAAACACACTGATTTTGAATCTTTTTGGATATAGTGTATGTATAAAATAATAATTTGAATTTAAGCCCAAATATAGATGTCGGATCACATACAATATGCCTCCCTAAAAGGTATGTGATTTTAAATAGCCTTCTAGACTACCTAATGTTAGCTGTTTACAAATCTCTGCTATCATAGCAGGATGTATTGACATCAGAATAGTTGAATAAAGTGAATTATAATACTTTTTATAAGGATCATATCCCAGATGGCATAACAATGTGAGTATCATACCATCTAAACTGCTAACTACATAGGTGTTGAATATCAGAAACCAAAGAAATTGGCTTTTTATTATGGAATGTAATATGTGCTGACATACTGTATATCAATACATATGGCTAACCTAAACATTCTAAATCATGCTTAAAGTTGTGTGCTTTTAATAGACTTCAACAACTAAAATGCAGCATATGGTGATTATTCATCAAATGCAAATAGCCCTTTCTTGTTTTATCAAGACAAGAAACATTTGTTTTTCAACTATGACTCCAGGCAATAGGCCCAGCCTCGCATGACAGGAAAAAGAGAGTAGGCTAATAATTCATTAGTGGTGGTTTTCAAGTTCTGTGTCCTTTCAACAGAAATACAATTTGTATTTCCATGTACAATTTTTGAAGATTCAATGGATATGTATTCAGTTTGAATGACTGGAACCGACTTAGGAAACAGTTCATTAATAATAGTAATATCCCATAAGATATATTAATAGGTTTAATGAATAATGTAAAAAGCAATGACCATTTATTGTTGTCTAACAATAACTGATTGTGTAATAATATCCTGTATATAGTGATATGCTGTACATTTTCCAGTTGCTTAGAATTTGTATCTAAGTAAATAGATAAAAAGTCAAATGTCTATTTAAAAATTATGCGACTGATTACAATTTTGGACAGCTAAATAGCTAGAACATAACCTACACAACTGCTAAATATTTAAGTGAAAAATGAAAGAAAACAACTAAATATTGATTTTGTCACATCATAAATTGGGGGTTTGCCTGACATCATAGGTGGCAATGAATGAAAAAAGAGGTTACATTGTTTTCAGTGTTACATTTCTACATACTGATATTCAGTTCCTCCACAAATCCCAGTCCATAATGCCATTCAGGCAAGTCTCTCGCAGTACTGTATGTACTTGGTTTCACTGGTAGTCTGTAAGTGTATTGCAGCCTACTGTATTTGCCCAATTCAGCACCATGACAAAGCCACCTACCTCAGCAAAAAAGACGAGAGCATTTAGTTGAGCACTATGGTTAGTGGCACCGTCTGCAGCCCAATGGAGAACAGGCGTCAATGGATAGACTGTTAAAGCTGGCAAGCATCCAGCCACAGGCTTAAGCAGAAGACAGCTCCACTCACCCAACCTATATGTGCAGGGTAACTAATTATCATTCCTGCATCCCTAGTCAAGTGATTGACAGAGAAATACAGGCTGAACCTCATTCAATTGGAGCAGTAAAAAGACAGCCACTGTGTGCTTACTCTCCCAATAATTATACATGCATGTGGATTCTGTGCATTCTCTTGGGTACCCAGCTGTGAAGCCGCAGAGACATACTTTTCACCATTTCTTTCACAGTTCAACAAAAGTAAAAAACAGTCTTAGCAAACAAACCTCCCAATGCTATTTATTTTACATGGGAAATCACAAACAAAGTATCATATTCTATTACTCCAATTAAATACATTCCAGATTTTTTCTATACAAAGTTCAAAATCTGAGGACTAAGGGCTATATTTATCAAATTCAGGGTCATTGTCCATCAGCATCCAATTCGTTTTTCAGCATTGTGCTGGATTTGAGCAGATTGTTATGGCCCTAATCACTTCAGAATTCGTCCTGCTGCATTTGTCAGCTGTCGCATCATCACTAAATACAAGGGAACCATTACTTTTGGCAGCCATATTGTACATGCCCATACAGTAACACTTTCTCCCCTTTGCTACACAGATGGCTTCGGAAAATTAGCAGTTTTCTCCCTTTTCTTTGTTTCATATTTTTAATGATATTATTCCAGGACCTGACATCTATATGAACCTAACCTGCTCGCTAGCAGGTTTTATGAAACTGAAACCTCCCATCTGAATGTGTCAGGCAGTGTGTGCCCTGTCCTTAATGAGCCAGTTGATATTGATGCACAAATACACTGAAAAACATTAACAAAATATAACATAAAACAGCACTCTCTACTTAATAAAATTAAGTAAACATTTTGCATAGAATTTGTAAGTAGTTACAGCAAGCCAAACCTTTGTCTAAGCTACTTAAAATCTTATTTCCAGTAGGCTATACACATATTTGGCTTGTTGGAACTGCAGAAAAGTATTATGCAAAAAGTTTACTTCAGTATAGTAAGTGGAGTTTGTTTTTTGTCTGCGTACTCCACGGAAATCTCTTGGGAAATGGTGATCAGAAACCGATTGGATGTTTTCTCATTCCCAGATGAATATATTTGAGAGTTACCTTGTTTCTGCACCATCTATCATTAATCTGAACAATTTTTTCGGCCCTCACATCATTCACATGACTCAACGTGGACAAGCTCTCAGTTCATAAAAAATATTTGTGTTGCATTTCTTGTTTTTGCCATATTTTTGTTTTAATCCTGAAATGACACACCTGAGGCCTATACTACGAAGCAAGTTCAACATGCCCTGGATTTCTATTCATTAGCTGGCTTCACTAAACCTAACATCTGCAATCTAGATAAGAGAATTCACAACTGTGGTTATCAATTGGTAAATTGACCTAGGATTTCCAAGTCTAGCGACAAGCGCGTTCATATAAAAGGGGCAGTTTGTGCACCATATGACTAATCGCAGACATGGACAAGTCTATTAGAGATGCATAATTTGCTCAAGAGGAGTAAACGATAATTTTAGAGAAATACTAAGAGTATAAAAAAAATACAGACATAAAGCAGGAAGGATATAATTGAAGCATATTTAAAAATGCGTCAATTAAGGCTCATCGAAAACACTGCCTGATCATTAAGATGAACTAGATCTAACAATAATTACAATTGTGCATTCCATTAAACCAATATGTTGCTTAGATGAATGCCATATTATTTTGGGTGAAACCCTGGCAGTGTTAAACTGTCAAGGGAGAAAAATAAAAAATATGCAGTGTATGTGTCAAATAATGACTTTTAAAATACTGGGTTGTTCAACAAATGTACTGTGGGAGTAAATAGTACAATGTATGCACTGTCTCTACAGTGAATGGGGCTACATTGATGTTCGTTCCGTATCAAATACAGCATACATGAAACTACCTATAGCAAACAAACGTAATGCTATGCATACAGTCTGTGAAACTGTAGCCACATGATTTTAATGTGTGCACTGGCAAAATACAGCTCAAGAAGTTGACAATGATACTTTAATCCCTCCTCTGAAAATCTATATATTTCATAGAGATACTCATCTAAGAAAGCCAATGGCAACTACTAGAATGGTGTCACGTTTCTAAATCGAGAATTGATTGGTGTGTAGGCGGTGCGTTTATTCCAGCCATAAATCACATGAAATACGTTCTGAGGGAACTATTTTGTAAAACCGAAATATTTGAAATATGAACGTATGAGAGGGTCAATTACGTCTGTAGAAAACTAAATTGAACACTCGAAAAACGTCAAATATGAACATATGAAGATCATGACGTAGCATGTAAATAGTGTAGTTTTTGCTAAGGTGGAAGTCGGGGATGGTGGACGGGCGTATAAATCCGCGACTTGCATGCCAGTGTTCGCGAGTTAAAATCCAAACCGGCACTTTGTGTGTGTTTTTTTTCTACATACAGACGCAATGAGATTATCGGTTTTGGTAATTTTAACCCTAACCTTAATTCTAACCTTAACCTCAATAACGTCATATCTAACCTTAACCGTTAGTAACCTCATGCCTAACCTTAAGCGTTAGTAACCTCATGCCTAACCTTAACCGTTAGTAACCTCATGCCTAACCTTAACCGTTAGTATCCTCCTACCTAACCTTAACTGTGAATGTTGCAATATAATTTCAAACACTATGGAATGTATGGAATGTTCTTGCATAAATCCGCTAAACGAAATGTACAGGAGTAACGTAATTGAAGTACAAATATAGCCTAATAACGAAACGTGCAGTTCAAATGTAAAAAAACTAAATATGTTGGCGTATAACGTAATTCAGGGTTATAAAATAGTTCCCTGAGAACGTAATTTGGGAGAAATTCTGAGATGTACGGTTGGTTTATTCAGGTTAATCTGTTATCTCAACTATAACCTGCTCCGGAGCAGGTTAAGTTCGCATCATAAATTACCATGGCGATGTAACCCGGTAACAGGTGAATCACCGTTGTGATATTGAAAACTTAGGTTTAAACCTGAAGTTAGCTCGCTAACCGCAAATCTTGCTTTGTAGTATAGGCCTCTGATTAAATCAGCAGAGGTATATTTTGAGGGCATATTAGTTAAAATAATATTAATAAGTTTTCCCTTGTAGGTTCATTGACAAATTGTGTGAGGTTAAGTGCATCTAATTCACATTGTAAATTCCTAAAATCATCTAATAATAGAAACTCAGAGGATAAGAGGGGGGTTAACAATTCAAATAGGGTATCTTTTGCAGAGCTGGGGGATGAAAGGGGTCTGTAACAGGCAGCAAAACTAAAGGTCTTATTTCTGGAGAGATGGACTTTTAAAATTAGTAGCTCAAATTGTTTGGCCACAGACTAAAAACTAATATAACAGGAGTGCGTCAGGTTCCTCTAAAAGTGTTTGGTTACCACAGGTGCACTTGTACAGGGAATAGTTAATGTTAAGCAATGATAATACCTCAGGGGATGGGGTGTCAGTAGGGGCTCCGGAGCAGTTTAAGTTTGCATCATAAGTTACCATGGCGATGTAACCCGGTAACAGGTGAACCACCGTTGTGATATTGAAAACCCAGTGTTAAACCTGAAGTTAGCTCGCTAACCGCAAATCTTGCTTTGTAGTATAGGCCTCTGATTAAATCAGTCAAAGGCTTAATGTGTAGTTGACTAATTGAATCAGGTGTACTAGTTTATGGTTAAAACAACTTTTTGTTGTTCTTTTGGCATGTCTGGGAAGGCCCGAGGAGAGATTTGGGAACCCCTGATATAGATATCAATCTGGACCACCCTGTTGACATACGAGATGGGCAAGAAATTATTATACAATATGTTATAATAATTTATAATTGTCCCCTTCACTTATCCAGTGTCATACAAGGACAATTTTAGCTGCAGCTATGGTATTGCTTTACATCTTAAGTATCAGTTCATATTTGGCATAAGAAGTCATTACTATTCATAATTCCACTGGAGAGAACTAGGCTGTTTGAGTCTTTTTTTCTTTCCTGTTGCCATGATTGAACAGTATTATTGTGATCCATCAATGCAGGCTTTTTATACCCTTGTGATAATGCTTAACTCAGGGTTACTTAGACTCACCTGGGGCCTACACTACGAAGCAAGTTCAACATTTCCTGGATTTCTTTTCATTACCTTCACTGAATCTAACAATTGTGATCTAGATAAGTCATGTCAATCGAGAATTTATTGGACAGTAGGCAATGCTTTTGTTCGGGTTAATCGGTTATCTCAACTATAACCTGCTCCGGAGCAGGTTAGGTTTGCAGCATAAATTACCATGGCAATGTAACTCGGTAACAGGTGACCCAACGTCGTGATACTGAAAACCCAGGGTTAAACCTGAAGTTACCTCGCTAACCCCAAATCTTGCTTCATAGTTCTGAAATTGTCAACCCAGAGTTGTGGTTTCAATTCAAAGTTTGTTAACCCTGCTTTCTGAAATACCCCACTGGTGGTAAAACCCTCTGTATTTACTCTGATTAAGTATTCTCTTCAATGTTGATATTTACACTGATTGTTACGTCCCCCAGTCTCAATTTCTATGTGTTTAATGTGCCCTAGTCTGTTATAGTGTTCTGTGCTGTATTTCTGTGTGTGTGTTTGGTCTCTGCTCTGTTTGTGTGTTCCCACAGGTGGCCCTGGTTCTGCTCATCATCACTAATCACTGACTCCTCCCCTCCGTTATCCTATACACCTGGTTTCATCAATCAAC
>JACXGM010038957.1:0-10701 GCA_016801145.1 Umbra pygmaea
ACGACATGGGGTGGAGAGTGACGTCACAGCTCCCAAATTAAAATTGTTATATCTGCGAAAGGAAAATAGATACAATGTTTGTTTTAACGGCACAAACCAGCACAAACGAAGCACCAACAAATGACACCGGTTTGGAGTGATTTGAACGACATGGGGTGGAGAGTGATGTAACATAACCAAAAAAATAATGTTCAATATCTTATACACCAAAGCAGCACAAACGTTAATTTTTGCGGCACAAATCAGCACAAACGCAGCACAAACAAATGGTAGTTTTGGAGATTATTTCGTTTTATGGGGTGCCAACTTCACACAGGGTGTCTGATGCTGGTCTGATGCATGCGCCTGCCACCTGACAGTAACAGATTTTTCACTGCTGAAAACCTAGAAACTAAAAAGTTTCTCTAAAAATAATAGTTTTTTTGTAAGTCGTTATGTTAGCCTGGCTTCAGAAAGGTACTAAAAGAATGCGTGTTAAAGAGCCAGACACCATCAACAGAGGTCCAAGTCCAACAGAAACATCAGGTACGATTCATGAGCTTCAAACTAACATTAATTAAAACCCTTCACAGTCTCCCGACTTTCGCAATTATTTCGCGAACCATACATGCTTGGTACCATTAGAAAGATGAAGATCAGACGGAGAGAAGGTGTGGTGGCTCATCCCCGTGGGTTAAACACAGCCAGAGCTATAGCGCCTCAAAGTTGGTCATGTTTTTTAGACGGTAGCCTTTTTTACTTAACACATTATAGACAGGATGTAAAAAAATAGCTGGGATTTCAAAAACGTATAGAAATTTAGTAAGAAATGGGTGCAGCATTTTGATGTTGACTTGGTTATATGGCCTCCAAACTTTGCACACTGGACCACGAGCCCCGGCGGCTTGACAGCATTAAAATGCCTTATTCATCATGATTTACAGGCTTTAACACATAAAAAAGTATGTATGTATGTATGTATGTATGTATGTATGTATGTATGTATGTATGTATGTATGTATGTATGTGTATATACATACACTCACCAAAAGGATTATTAGGAACACCATACTAATACTGTTTTTGACCCTCTTTCGCCTTCAGAATTGCCTTAATTCTACGTGGCATTGATTCAACAAGGTGCTGAAAACATTCTTTAGAAATGTTGGCCCATATTAATAGGATAGCATCTTGAAGTTGATGGAGATTTGTGGGATGCACATCCAGGGCACAAAGCTCCCGTTCCACCACATCCCAAAGATGCTCTATTGGCTTGAGATCTGGTGACTGTGGGGGCCATTTCAGTACAGTGAACTCATTGTCATGTTCAAGAAACCACTTTGAAATGATTCAAGCCTTTTTGTGTCAAGGTGCATTATCCTGCTGGAAGTAGCCATCAGAGGATGGGTACATGGTGGCCATAAAGAGATGGACATGGTCAGAAACAATGCTCAGGTAGGCCGTGGCATTTAAACTATGCCCAATTGGCACTAAGGGGCCTAAAGTGTGCCAAGAAAACATCCCCCAAACCATTACACCACCACCACCCGCCTGCACAGTGGTAACAAGGCATGATGGATCCATGTTCTCATTCTGTTTACGCCAAATTCTGACTCAAACCATCTGAATGTCTCAACAGATATCGAGACTCATCAGACCAGGCAACATTTTTCCAGTCTTCAACTGTCTAATTTTTGTGTGCTCTTGCAAATTGTAGCCTCTTTTTCCTATTTATAGTGGAGATGAGTGGTACCCGGTGGGGTCTTCTGCTGTTGTAGCCCATCCGCCTCAAGGTTGTGCGTGTTGTGGCTTCACAAATGCTTTGCTGCATACCTCGGTTGTAACGAGTGGTTATTTCAGTCAAAGTTGCCCTTCTATCAGCTTGAAGCAGTTGGCCTATTCTCCTCTGACCTCAAGCATCAACAAGGCATTTTTGCCCACATGACTGCCGCATACTGGATGTTTTTCCCTTTTCACACCATTCTTTGTAAACCCTAGAAATGGTTGTGCGTGAAAATCCCAGTAACTGAGCAGATTGTGAAATACTCAGACCGGCCCGCCTGGCACCAACAACCATGCCACGCTCAAAATTGCTTAAATCACCTTTCTTTCCCATTCTGACATTCCGTTTGGAGTTCAGGAGATTGTCTTGACCAGGACCACACCCCTAAATGCATTGATGCAACTGCCATGTGATTGGTCATAATCCTTATAATAATTCCTAATAGGTGAGTGTATACATATGTTCTTTAGTTTTTTTGGGAAAAAAATGTAATAAAACAAAATTCAATAACCCAGGATGTTGGATTTCATTCATCCATGTTGTACCCATGGGTCTGCTGAGTCAAAAACCATAACGCACTTTACTATAGGTTTAACGTCCAGCCCTCGTTGGGCTGGTATATGGACTCCCTTGTTTTGGTTCAGTTAGGTCCTCCTGTGTATATGTCTGCTTTTATTTGAGTCTTCAGTGCATGCACGGTGGTTATGTTTCTATGTTCAGTTCTCATGTTCCCTTTTAGTTGCTTCCCAGTGTGTGATGTAATGGTTCCCTCTAGTGTCCCTTTTGTGCCTTGCCTTGTTTTGTCCGGTGTGCTTTGTTTTGGGTTTAGGTTCCCGCCCCTCACTCCCTTGTCTTGTCACATGTTTTAGTTACCCAATAGATCACGGTTTAGTTAATTTCCATGTCCAGGTGTTATACATTTTCTTGTTAGTAAGTGTATTTAGGTTTAGTGTTTGGTCTTGTCTCTTGTCGTTCAATGTTGCCTGTTACATGTTCCGTGTGTGGTGTTTTCAGAGGTATGCCTGTTTTGCCCCTCTTGGCAGTTTTTGTTTAAACAGTGTTTATATTAAACCTCATCTGATTATTTGCATTCCCTTTGCGCTTGTCTCATCATTCTTGACACTATAAAGGAACAATCGTGACAGATTGAACGACCAATGAAGATGAGACAGCGAAGGCGCAATGACGGAGCCGAGGAGAGAGTACCCCTCTCTCTCGGTGGGAAGTTTTTTGGGGGGGCGTTGGCTGCGTGTTCACACTCTTCCTCCGTTACCAGGAGTGAGCAGCCTACCGAGCAGATCTGAGTAGCCTCCATGTGGGACGTCAACAGCTCCGACGAAGAGTACTTTCACATGGAGGGAGAGGAGGCTGCCGGGGGCTGCTTCGAGGGAGAGGAGGACATCACGCTCTCGGAGGAGGAAGGAGAAACTTACCGGGACGGAGTCAGGAGGGCCTGGAGTCTCCTTATGGACAGGATCCAGGGGGCTAGCCCTCCCGGTATGTCCCCTAGCATAAAGGCTACCTCAGGCAGCCCCAGCTCTCCAGCTGAGCCCCTTAGTCCTCAGGTCCAGGGCTGTGGTCCGCATTTCAGGGCCACCCGTCGGAGTACTGGCCCCCCTAGCAAGCAGGTTAGCACCTGTGCTTCTCAGGCTAGCTTGTGTAGCCCCGGTAGTGCCCTGGTTAGCAGTGCTAGCCCCCATAGCATGCCCGCTATCTCCAAGGCTAGCCTAAGTAGCCCTGCTAGCTCCCAGGCTAGCTGCAGTAATGGTTCCTCTAGCTTTCAGGCTAACGTTATAGTCCCCAGGTCTCGTGTTTCTGTCCCTAGTGATTCTGTTATTGCCCCAAGGGCCTCAGTTACTGCCCCTAGGCCTTCGGTTACTGCCCCTAGGCCTTTAGTCACTGCCCCCAAGGCTTCAGTTGCTGCCCCTAGGGCCCATGTTACCGCACCTAGGGCCCCTGTTACCGCCCCTAGGGCCTCAGTTCTTGCCACCAGCTCTCAGGCTAGTTTATGTGTCCCAGCTAGCTTACGCGCTAAACCCCCTAGCATGTAGGCTAGCTCCCCAAGGCCTCCCATCCTTCCCATGTCAGGGATCCCATTCCCAGGATAGGGAGGGTTAGAGGCCTACCGAGGAGGCAGGAGGTTGGCCTGCTACCAGAGAGGGACCGGGTAGCCCTCTCTATTTCCTGGTTGGAGGGTGGGGCACTTACCTTCGCCCTGGCCCTGTGGGAGGGGGACCATCCTCTATTGGAGGACCACCAGGGGTTCACCTGCCTGCTGGTTCACAGCCTCCGGCAGCAGCCTGCCCACCACCACAGCCTCCGGCAGCAGCCTGCCCACCGCTACAACCTCCGGCAGCAGCCTGCCCACCACCGGAGCCTCCGGCCGCAGTCTGCCCACCACCACAGCCTCCGGCAGCAGCCTGCCCACCGCTACAACCTCCGGCAGCAGCCTGCCCACCACCGGAGCCTCCGGCCGCAGTCTGCCCACCGCCGGAGCCTCTGGCCGCAGTCTTCCCACCGCCACAGTCTCCGCCGGCAGTCTGCACACGGACTCCTACAGTCTGCACTCAGCCGCCGCTGACGTCCGGACCCCCGTCTCAGCCGCCGCTGATGTCCGGAACCCCGTCTCAGCCGCCGCTGACGTCCGGACCCCCTGCCTGGACCCCCATCGCTGACGTCTGGACCCCCGTCCGGACCCCCGTTGCTGGCGTCCGGACCCCCGTCCGGACCCCCGATGTCCGGCACCCCGTCGCTGACACCGCTGTCCTCCGGACCCTCGTCGCTGACGCCACCACCGGACCTCCCAGACACCCTGCTTGAGCCAGGGCTCCCAGACACCCTGCTTGAGCCAGGGCTCCCGGACACCCTGCTTGAGCCAGGGCTCCCAGACACCCTGCTTGAGCCAGGGCTCACAGACCCCCTGCCACCAGGGTCCTTCGAACTGCCTGTCCCCGGGCCTCCCTCTGTCCCTACAGGCCCCGAGCCTCCCTCTGTCTCTCCAGGCCCCGGGCCTCCCTATGTCCCTCCAGGCCCGGGGCCTCCCTCTGTCCCTCCAGGCCCCGGGCCTCCCTCTGTCTCTCCAGGCCCCGGGCCTCCCTCTGTCCCTCCAGGCCCCGGGCCTCCCTCTGTCCCTCCAGACCCTGGGCCTCCCTTTGTCCCGCCACACCCCGGGCCTCCCTCTGTTGCTCCAGACCCCGGGCCTCCCATGTTCCGTGTGTGGTGTTTTCAGAGGTATGCCTGTTTTGCCCCTCGTGACAGTTTTTGTTTAAACAGTGTTTATATTAAACCTCATCTGATTATTTGCATTCCCTTCGCACTTGTCTCATCATTCTCGACACCACAAAGGAACAGTCGTGACAATAGGTCAAAGAATAACCTTTCTATAGGCCAAAAGATAAACTTTGTGCCAGGCGGACCTAAAACTCCTTAGACCTTGAAGGTTAATGTGAGCGAAACTGCTAGCATTATTGAGGAGTCTGCAGCTACCAACCTTAACGTTACCTTGGTCAATGACACCTATGTGAAATGTGAGTAACGAAACACATGTATGGCCTGACTGTTGGTGAAGGGACGTACACACAACTTTTTTAAATAAATACATTTAGCTACATTGATATAAATTACAATAAATTGTTGTTGTACCAGCAATATCTCAAAGTTTAGTTTTTCACTGTAGAAATCTCAAATGTTATAACCAATGCAAGAGTACCGGCACCTTTTTTCTCCCACTTCAAGCACTGATTAGATTAGATAGATGTCTTCATTGACCAACTGGGGAAAGTTGTGTTCATAAATGTCATCAACTACGGAATCATGGTATTCATGTAGGCTATATGCCGTTAGTCCGTTTCATTTCCATCCATCAATTGTTCCATCGTGACGGATGTCTTAACCATTTTGAAAGCTGGAATTAATTCCATTTGCGCATAATCCCATTTACAATTACATGAATACCGACATCTGTAGCTGATCAGATACAATCACCTGCATGGTCATAAAAAGCCATGATGCCAACCCAATGGGTAATGACGCACAATGGCTGATCTTGCGCTGTTAGAAGATGTAACAAATGGAAGGATTTGGAGGGAACGCATTGTCAGACAGCAAGAAGACTTGCTGGCAAACGAGGACGAGTGGCTTATGAGCCGGATCCGATTTCCTCGGGGCGTTCTGTTGGACCTCTGTGCTCTATTGGGCCCAGCGTTACAGAGGAGCACTCGGAGAAACCACGCTGTGCCATTCCCACTTAAGGTCCTTACAACACTTGAATTTCTGGCGACTGGCACTTTCCAGAGGGAATTGGCTGACAGGTCTGGGATTTCACAGCCAACCCTTAGCCGGGTTATGCCAGATGTGTAATAGGCGTCATTGGTGTGTCGCATGATTACATAAAGTTTCCTTACACTGCGGGTGAACAGGCAAACAAATAGCGCAATTTGTAGCTATGTCCGGTTTCCCATATGTAATTGGTGCTATAGACTGCACTCATGTTGCCATAATAAGGGCACCAAATGAGAATTAAAATGATTTCATTAATCGAAAGCATTTTCATTCGATCAATGTCCAAATAATTTGTGATACAGACATGTTGCTGTAATGTAACCAATTTTCCCCCACCCGTGGCAGACACACTTTCACGATGAAGCGCCAGACGCTTTGACATCGACTGATATCTGACCACTTTTTATTTGGGCCACGGTCCGAATTTCTTACAGCGTCTGCAACCTTTTGCCACTCCAACGCCTTTTCGGCATTAGTAATAAGCACACTTTGCCCTTCAAACAACATTTTCCTCCTCTTTTCCACCTCGCCAACAATATTTTTTTACTTCACATTGAGTGAAGTTTCTTTTCTTGGTTTTCCTTTCTCTGTTTGGCATGATTTCTCAATCAATTAATATTAATTTTGGGGCGTTTCACTGACTATTTATGGGCAATTACAGGCGTGACATGCAGCCGCAAAAGCTGCGCCACATTTAGAGTTGATTGTGATTTATAAAACGGCGTAGGACGTGCGCGCGCACGGTTTTATAAATCTGAATATTTCTTTGCATACGCACATCCTATATTTCGTCCATACGCCACTTCTGATGCAAATCCACCGCAAAGTTTTATAAATGAGGCCCCAGGTCTCCAGGACTAAATACTCAGGGTTCTGATTGTCGGTCAAATAACCTCTTCATCCTCTCCTGAGAGGAGGTTTGTTTGTCATTAGCCAGTTCATAGGCTACATACAACCTGTGTCGGAAACCGTTAACATATGATAATAGATCTGAAGGAGGCTCATTCACCTTCCAATCCTCTTTCAACACAGCCAAAGGACCGTGCACAGTATGGCCAAAAATAAGGTCATTTGGGCTGAAACCTAGGCTCTCTTGTGACACCTCCCTAGCAGCGAGTAGCAACCAAGGTAAACCCTCTTCCCTGTCACATACTAGTTCACTGCAATAGGCACATAACAGGGACTTCATAATCTTATAAAATCGCTTAAGAGCCCCTTGCCTCTGCGCATGATAAGCGCTGGCCAGGCTATGTTTTATTCTGAGATGTCGCAATACCTGGGCAAAGATGTGTGAAGTAAAGTTGGAACCTTCGGTATTGCAAAAATAGAAATTAACTGTGACAACGCCTTGAGAACGGACATAGTAGTAATATTACGGAGTGGATAGGCGGCAGGATATGTTGTAACCGAGGTAATGGACCAACACAATCGATAATCAAATGCTCAAAAGGCTGACCCATCACAGGAACAGGTTGTAGTAGCGCTGGCTTCCAGTCATCTGATTAGGTTTTCCAGTCATCTGACAGACATGACACGTTTTAATGTAGGCAGCAATGTCTTTCTTCAAATGAGGCCAAAAGAAATGACGTAAAACATGGTTCATTATGATGTCTTCAGAACCAACTCTCGAAACTTACAATGAATCACAATCTGGATCACGGCTTCACCCACAAAACTCTTGCTGTGAGGAATCCATTTCCTCAACAACAACTGATCTTGAATAAAGTATCCCTGGGCAGCACTTATTGCTTCCTCAAATGGCATAACTTGATCAAACAAGCTTTTTAGAGTAGGATCAACAGACTGCTCTGTAATGAGATCACTATGGGACACAGGCAAAGGAAAACCATGCAACGAACAATTAAGTGGGTCAAACTTTGTTTGTTCAGGTTCTGCTCTACTTAGGGCGTTGGCTTGGCTTTTCGCAGGAGTCACGGCACATGCAGTGAACACCTCGGGAAACCTCTGCACATTTACGTCTCTTTTCCCTCTTTTAGGAGTAGGAGAAACAAGGGGAGATACGTCACGCCAGACACAACTACCAGCTAAATTGTTACCCAGAATCACATCCATGCCATCGACGGGTAGAGAAGGATGCACACCAAGGGGCACCTCGTCTTGCACAAGGTCAGACACAAGCTTAACATTGTGCAAGGGCACAGCCAACATACTTAAACCAATCCCTTGAATCAGCACACGGATGCCTGTATCTGTCTTAGAGGAAAACGGCAAAACAGACTCCACAACAAATGACTCAGAGGCACCAGTGTCCCTCAAAATCTTTACCGGTACTGTCTCACCTCCTAGCATGGAAATATGGCCCTCTGAGATAAAAGGAGGATAGCCAGTGCTATGAGGTTTTACTGTTTCGTTAGCATGGATGACAGGATTAGCTCAGGGAACAGGTCCAGCTAATGCAACAGGTTTCAAATGAGGGATGCCAGATCTGCTGATTTTCCTATTAAGGACAGGACATTCATTCTTCCAGTGCCCTCTACCTTGACATTAATTACAGCTGCAATAATTACTGCATCATTCTGGCCACGTGAGCTCCGCTCAGGATTAGATGGAAAGGAACCACTAACGGAACGGAAGGGATTCACAGTCCGATAACCACTTATCCCACTATTCCGCTGCCCCAATCTCGCATGTGGGGACCCCCAACACTGCTTTTGTGGGTCAAGACATATTCATCCGCCAAAACAGCTGCTTCTGATGCGGTCTGTACCTTACGTTCATTTATATAGGTGGCCAGGTGATCAGAGACAGAGTTCTTAAATTGTTCGAGAACAACCAAGTTGCACAACTCCTCGAAACTAGTGATCGCTGATGCAGTACACCAACGGTGGAACTGGGGTAACAACTCACGGGAGATCTCAACGTGGGTTTGTTTTTCCAATTTTTTCAAGCTTCTAAACCGCTGACGATATGCTTCAAGGACCGATTCATAAGCATGTAAAACGGCGATTCTAACCTTTAAGTAAACCTCACTATCTGCAGCACTAAGGCAGGAGTATGCCTCCTGTGCCTTATCGGTCAAAACACACTGTAGCATGAGAGTACGGTCTGCGTCAGGCCAAGCACAAGAATCTGCTAAACATTCGAATAAAGTGAAAAATAGGTCAGGATCTTTTTCAGAGAATTTTGCAACAACTGGGGATTAGCAGTGACGTCAAAAGGCGGACCATGACCAAAAGAAGAGCGTCCCCTTGGGGGGCTTGAGTAGTCATCCTCAAAGGAGAACATGCCTAAAAGCGTTCTGTCTTTGACCAAGTCTAACCGGCATTGTTGTAACCGCAGCCTAGCTTGTTCTGTATCCTACTTCAAATTCTCTAGTTCAAATTCCCTATCTTGTCTCAACCGCTCTTTTTCTAACTGCAACAAAAGTAACTCTTTTTGCTGCTCATATGTCAAACCACCAGGTGTGGTTACAGGTACAACCGGTGGTATGGCTATGGGCGGGCTCACGCTAGCTTTCAATATACCAACCGCAAAACAATTTAGCAGACAAGATAGACCTTACCATATCTTTGAGACGTTTGTTACTAATGTCAACCTTATAATAGTCACTTAATTTTAGGAGCTGTTCTTTTGTAAACTGCAGAAGCAGTTCCTCAGACAGAGCCTGAATGAATGCCTCAATAGAAGCCATAATACTAAACCACAAAGAAGGAAGTATTCCAACGTTAACTGCTAACAGACTGTCAAACAATTAAGGATACAGCTGACCTTACAGTGCAAAACAAGAGAATACTTGACAAGAAAAAAAAACAAAAGCTATGATAAACTCACCCCTAGTGTTCAGTGGCTTTGCGGTGGGTATTTATGCACCAAAGCCCTCTGGAATGAAGGACTACCCCCAAACCACGGATGTGCCCCCGAGACAACCGCTCTAATTGCTATCACCACACGAAAACCACAAACAACTCGCACCCCCTCAGGAAATGCCACTATGCCTAATAGGGGATATGACAAAACCACTGGATCACGGTTATGTCCTATTAAAACATCTCAGTTAGGCACTGTAAAGACAACTTACCAAGAAGCAACCCAGGGAACAGCACCACTCCACGACAGCAGAGCTACCACAGGAAAACCCCGCCAACATGTAACCCCAATAGCGCACGCAAATGGCCTGCTAGCCACCCTGGTATATTACCAGAAACAAAGAGCAACCAGAACTCACAAAGTAGCGCCTAACCAAATACAAAACAAAAGAAGCCAGAGGTATTCTAAACAACAAGCCAAAAATCCAAGGGAAAATCCCGGACGCAAGCCCCCATTTGTCACAACCCGGCTCATCAAGAGTGACAAACAAAAAAAGTCCCCACGCTGACGGAGGTATGAGTATAGCTATCGTTTGTTAGCTGTCAAAGAAAAACAACATAAACTGTGAGGTGTGACATGAGAGGTGTAGTGTCAGTGTTTGAATGTGAGGTAGCGTGTAAGGTGTAAGACTTCTTTCTTTGGCTCTCGACGGAGGCGGTCGCATTTTTCTCCCTCTCCCTTCCCTTATCTTCCCTGCTTGCTCTTTGTTTTCGTCTTTGTCCTGTACTCTGAGAGCCTCTCACAGCACTGCTCTCCAAACTGAGGAAATTATGGATTTGATCAACTGGTCTCTAAGCGCAATTGACACCATATTCTCAACGAGAAGCGGA
>JACXGM010038958.1:0-10702 GCA_016801145.1 Umbra pygmaea
AGGCGACGGAGAGGAGTGAGTTCAGGTAAGGGGGGGTTAGTCTTAGTATTGATTTGTAAATTAGGTGATACCAGTGGGTCAGGCGCCGAGTGTGTAAAGAGGGCCAGTCCACTAGTGCATATAGGTCGCAGTGGTGGGTGTTAAATGGGGCATTGGTAATAAATCGGATGGCACAATTATAGACTACGTCTAGCTTTTTTTAAGTAGGGAGGTAGAGGCAGTTTTGTAAATGACATCTCCGAAATCAAGGATTGGAAGGATGGTCATTTTTACCAGGGTCTTTTTGGCAGCAATTTAAAAAAAATTACGGACCTTCGTGCATGTTGACAAACAATGTGGAAGCACAACTCGTCACATCCTCATTGAAATTCTTGTTCAAATGGCAAAATATGTACAGCATGGTGTAGACCAGGGGTCATCAACTCCGGTCCTGGGGGGCCGAAACACTTATTTTTTACCTTTTAGTAGTTAATTGCAATCACCTGCTTTCCCAGGTATAAACCAGTCTCAACAAAAACTGAAAGAGAACGTAGTTTTGTATGGCCCTTAAAACATTTAAAATTTAGTTCAGTCTTTTCCTTTAGTGCTCCCATTTCCAAATTCAGAACATATTACAAGAATGTGTTTCAGTATTTATTTTAAGTAATTTTTTTCCCTCTTTAATTTGGTGGCAGCTCAGCTGAACAGAGTAAAATATAGCGGACATAAAGAACAATGAACACCACAGAATGCACTGAAAAACAGAGACAGGGAGAGAGAGAGTAAATGTATCCATATACAGAGATAAGAGCGGGAGAGTGTGCATGTCATAGGAAGAGAAAACATTTGTGAGTGAGTGAGGGAGAAACAGAAAGTGTTTGGGCTTTCTCGCTTGCTATGGTTCGCTGGGCTGACTTTTTTAGCATTTCATCATCCAGCCCCTTAGAAAAGGGAAACCCTGCATATAAAAGCTTGTGTTGGAAGAAGACCCATCCATATTAAGAATGAGCTACCCCAGCATGAGCAGGACTAGGGGACAGAGAGTGTGGAGTTAAAACATGCCCAGCCTAATCCTCACAGAGACACTTACACAAACACAGCACAGCGCCATGGAACAGGACGACCGGACGAGGAACAGGAACCTGTGAGTGGAGATTATAGCTTTTTCTACTTTCAACGGCTCGGGATTTTGATAATGTACAGCCGAATATTGTTATATTTAAAAAGTAGACTACATTGAATGTATTTGATATGGATGTGGTGTGTGTGTATATATATATATATATATATATATATATATATATATACTAAATGTAATGAAAAAATACTAAATGTAATAAAAAAATACTAAATGTAATGAAAAAAGTGGTATGCTTTTGCATACTGTGTACAGTATATTAACATAATAATGTAAACCTGTACCTAAGTAACAAAGACCATCATTGGACAAGATGGTGTGCCTAATGACTAAAATGTAAATGTAACATGTACATATATCCTACCTAGATATTACATTACTGAGATGTCCTTTTGGAAATCCAACTGAGAAGGTCTTATGGAATTTTGTTTTTTATGAAATCATTAAATATATATGTTTTCTTTCCATAGTGGAAAGAACTTTATGTGCCGACTTCAGTGTATGTTCTCACATACGTCGACCTCAGAAAGGTAGCTAATCTTTCTAAATACCTTTTACTGTTACCTACCTAACTGTTACTATACTATGTGATCATCCATCAAGTGGTAATACTGTTACCTACCTTACTGTAAATATACCATGTTTATGGCATTATCCATCAAGTGGTTATACTTTTACCTACCTATTTTTCACTATACATGTGAACTGCATCATGCATCAAGTGGTTATACTTTTACCTACCTAGAGTAACTGTTACTATACCATGTGTACTGCATCATACATTAGGTGGTTATACTTTTACCTACCTAATTGTTACTATACCATTTGTACTTCATCATCCATCTGGTGTAGAAATCATATAAAAATTCATGATGCACAAACATACAAAACCAAACACACACACACACACACACACACACACACACACACATACTCAGACAGGGTTAAGTGTCTGATACAGTATGTGAAGGAACTGTATGACTATGTGGCTATAATTGTTTCCTAATTATGTTGGTTCTATGTGCCCTTTTGTCCTCACAGCAAATAACTGTTTTATTTTTACCCAGATTTGATTGAGTAATCAAACACTTTTTTTAGCAGGCTAAGTTTAGAAGATACCCAACAATGGTCTCATTCACTGGAGAGACTCCTTGAGTCTAAATGTAAGTTTTACTTTATCAGACGATCAACATACTTTAAGATAAGTAGCTAAATTAAATGAAATATCTAGTGAAAACAGTAGGATAGAGATGTAACGTTGGAACCCAAACAGCATGCATTACTAAGCGTGGGCCTATAACAATGTTGAATGCTTGTGTGCATTTGTCCTTCACAGATGGACTGGCCACCTTTAGGACATTTCTGAAGTCGGAATTCAGCGATGAAAACATTGAGTTCTGGCTGACATGTGAGGAGTACAAAAAAATCAAGTCTTCATTCAGAATGTCGTCGAAGGCAAAAAAAATCTATGAGCAGTTCATAAAGGCGGAAGCTCCCAAAGAGGTAGGACTGACATATGCATTACAGTACCTGGTTATACGCTAAAGACACGAAGGACTGTGATCATTCTGTGGGAAACAACACTGCATTTGAACCTCATTAAAGTTTTACACTTTTTACACGACCCTTAATGTATATGTTCAGTCTTGCTTGATGAAAACTTATTTTTAATAAATCTTTAAAATAAACTTGCTGTTGCCCCAGATAAACATTGACTATCACACGAGGGAGCAGATCAAGAGGGCCGTGAAGACTCCTACACTGCAGTGCTTCGACGATGCCCAGAAGATTGTTTATGGGCTTATGGAGAGAGACTCGTACCCTCGTTTCCTGCGCTCAGACATGTACAGATCTCTCTTGGAATCCCTTACCGCTGATGCCGTCAAGGGATGAAGGGAGAAGATAACAGGAAACCATTAAAACAGAAACTGGAATGTTTGGGCTTCTACATGATGGACAGCTGACCAATCACAGAGAGACTGACATGCCTGTGTCCCTACAAACCTCTGTCACCACAACACAGTACCACACCCTGAAATGTTCTGTAATCGGGGTATGCACAAGACAGAATGAAATAAGGAAGTAGGGGAAAATGCGGAAAGGACACGGTGAACGCTACATTGCTGTGCAATTGCACTGGATGCTGCTATCCAATCTGTGATTCTGGGAGTAATATGTCATATTAGAGGTAATCTCCTCATCTGTGACATTGAATGAATCACAGGGTAACTGATGAATGAACTGAGTTTGTCAGCTAACTATGAGGTTTCAGCTAAATCAGAGGTGCTTCCTGCCCTGAAAAAAACATGAGAACAGTTTATTTCTGTGTGTCAGTGTTGTGGGGTGGGGGGTGCCACATGCCTATCATACTGTGATAGGACATGATACGCTGCATGGACTTTGTTTTACAGGACTAACCCACATGGTTAAGGGTACAATGGAGGAAACACATGCATAATGGATGCCAGCCTAACAGAATATATTGTCCTTGACAATATTAATATTTTTCTCTAGTTAGTCCAGCTCTGTGTAAAGCATTTGGATCTTTAAGTTTTCAATGCAGTTAAAGTCTTCATAAACTGCATATTATTGAATAATTACCTATTCAGAAGTAGAGGTAAAGATGTGTCAGTGCAATCTTAGAGAGAAGATTTCCATTTTGTATTTTGAACTTTGAACTGCATCTTCTCTGATGAAAAATATGTGCGCTTACGAAGTATGCACCCTAGAATGTAATATTTTAATTTGTAGAATACTATTTATTACACTGATAGTTTGGATGCTGACGTTTGCCATGCTTGTAAACATTTTCATTATTAGGTAGTATGGATTTGAGTTATTAAATTATTTGCAGAAACATTTCTTGTTGTTATTGACTTCTTATGAACAGTATAATAACTCCAATGAAATTCTAAAAAGTATGTTGTGATTGTCATTATAATACGGAAGTAATGTTCCAAACTCAACATGAACTCTCATTACAATGTTTTAGCAGCAAATATACATCAACCTTCTGTTAAACATAGAGTCATAAGTGTGTGGCAATATACACTGTGTGGGAAGCTACATTTTATAGCTAGCATTTTCAAAGAAACGCAATGGCGGACATTGAAAGGTCTGTTAAAGTAAGTCATGTGACAGTTTTTAGAGCACAATGAGTTTGAGTAGACACGATGATAAAGCAATGTAGATTAAATCATCTGAATATAGAATTATACTGAATCTCAATGACAAGTTATCTCTTCATTGAGGTTAGACATTCCACCATCTTCTAGTGTTTTAACTCAAATAAACATCTGTTATCTTGTGTTTAAAGTTCATTTCTATGTTAAGGACAGCATCAAAACAGGAAGGGCTGAGTTTCAGTTGTTCATGACAAGAGCATGGTCTGTCTGAGAAGTAATTTGTTTTCTAGGAAATGTTCTTACATTTAAAATCTCAAAAAAAAGGAATTTCAACAATGCTCTACCAATGTATTTAAACACATATCTTTAACCTATACTTTAGCCTGTACTTCAAATATAAACATATATATATATATATATATATATATATATATATATATATATATATATATACATACTCTAAATATAGGAAGGCTTTTCATTTAACTCAGAACATTCAAAGTTCCAAGTTGTTGGAGGTTTTTTTGAAGTACCTGGGTTGTTTGTAAAATGATCCAGAAGTGTCTTTGTGGTACTTTTGGGGGCTGATGTGTTCAAACCCTCACCAGCAACTAGGTATTCAGCCTGGAATGCATCCAATATCTTCAAAGTAAACACAAGAACAGGTGATCTTAGGTGGCTTATTTAGGGTGCGGTTGAATCCTCAATCAGCCCCACACTTTTCCTGAACAGGAGAGTACTGGGAGGTAACCCACATTGTATGTGATATTATTGTCCACTTTGTAAAATATATGATTTAAACAGTGTGCAACTTCAAACTCCAATAACATTTATTTAAAATAGTCTTATTTTTTTTAATTTTGCTGTTATTTAACCAGGCAAGTTGACTAAGAACCTATTCATATTTGCAGCAATGACTTGGGGACAATTACAGTTAACTTTGCTGCACACTGACTAACTGACAAATCTTGGGACGCCTTATTGACACCAGTCAGGTGCCCTGTCCACTAGGCCAACTTGGAACACTGTGATTCATAACATGAAGAAAGAAAGCTCTTGAAATTGTTCTGGCATTCATAAGTAACGTCCTCGGATATTACAAGGAACTAGACCGAAGACCCCCAAAATATTTATATGTATAAAGTAGCAGAAAAAGATCCTGACATGGCCCTCAGAACTTCCATTGACCCAACAAAAATATCTAGGAACATTACCTTGCAACCATCCCTCATCCTAAGGACAAGAATAATTATATTCTTGAGAACATTCTACACTGTTCCTAAAATGGTCTGACATGATACTCAGTGAAAAACTCAAAAGTCCTAAAAAGGTTTTGCCATTGTCCTGATATGGTATTTGATGGAGATGGATAGAGGAAGGTAGCATTACCTTGGAACCATTGTTACCTACTAGATACTAATGAAATAAATGTCAAGACAATTTGAATATTTACTACATCTCATGATCACTTTGCACTGTTTCAAGTTATTCATGACAGTGATTAAATATTATGTTTATTATTTATTATTGTGTTCTTCCATTTTGCTAACCTCCAATCTGCATAACGCTGCACATTACAATTTTAAGTGCAAGATCTCTCCTTCTTTTGATTGGCATCGAGGCGCACTAATGAAATACGGATTATAAAACAACAACAACGGATAATACATTTTTACCTTGTGTTCTAAAACATTAAAGGTGAAAATATAACGTAAATGTAACTAATTTTCTTGTTATATACTAGTAACTAATTACTTTAATTTTGAAAAAAACATAGTCTGACTAGTGTAACGTGGTGTTACTAGTCTGACTAGTGTTACTTAGTAACGCGTTATCCCCAACACTGATAAAGGGGGATTGCCACTCGGGATTAGGCAGATTTGGCAGTTATTAAAGTTAATCATAAAAGGTGAGGCATTTAAAAGAGTTTGGGTTGTATAAGCTGATTTCTGCCCATAACACAGATCTAAAGATACTACTGAGGAATTTGGAAAACAAGCCTAAAACATTAGTAGAACAATTACTCGACTCAGACCAAAATGGAATCATACCCAACAGGGCTGTGGTTATTGGTTTCAGTCTCTTCAATATAATGTACAAACATATATTAAGCTATTATATCTTTTGATTTTTAAAACAGACTTCTAGCAATGACATTTACATTTAGTCAGTACAGGGACATCCCCTGGACCAACGTAGGATAAAGTGCCTTGCTCAAGTGCAAACTGACATTTGGCCCACTCTGGAATTGAAGCAGCAACTTTCCGATTAAAAGTCTGGCTCGCGGGAACGCGGTAGCAGTATATTTAAATAACACTTGCCTGATGGCTGCTACCGCGAGATCCCATGAGATCCTGCGGGATCCCGTAAGATCATGCACAGAGCACAATATGTATTGCCTAGCAGCCGAGAGTAGCAGCCATCAGGCAAGTGTTAGTTAAATATACTTCTGGTGTACTTACAAACTTTTTTAATGCCTCGTTTTGTAAGTACAGAACCTAGTTGTACCACTGTAAAAGTTTGGTAACATTCCCGGCATTATTAGTGGGGTTATTTACGAGATACACCCTTGGTTCCGTTAGCGCCTGCACTAAGCCATTCGGCTGATGGCTCTAACTCGATCAATGTTCCCAAGTAAAAAAAAAGGATATTTAAATGTACTTGAAATGTATTTTATTTATCCTAAATATACTTCTAATATATTATTTTGGTATGTATATTTTGAAAGTATACTTCAAATATACTTAAATACATTGAATACATACTTATGGTTAACCATAAGTATACTAGAAGTATAATACTGGAGTATAATTTAAATATACTTTTTTTTTACTTGGGTTATAACAACGGAAAAAAGCGTATGGGGGGTTGTTTGGGTTATATTATATATAGGGTTATATTACTCCAAACCATGACTTTAATTGAACTACAGTTGTGTTCATTAGTCTGCATACCCTGGCAGACATTGTGAAATGTTGGCATTGATTTTGACAATATGATTATGATATGCAAAAAATCTGACTTTTATGTAAGGATAGTGATCCTATGAAGCCATTAACTATCACACAGTTCTTTGGCTCCTTTGCAAATCATACTGATAACAGAAATCCCCCAAATGGCCCTGATCAAAAGTTTACATACCCTTGAATGTTTGGCCTTGTTACAGGCACACAAGGTGTAACACTGGTTAAGATGGCCATTACAGGTTAATGTCCCACACCTGGCATTTAAAATTGCAATTGTTGTCTGTGTATAAATAGTAAATGAGTTTTTTAGCTCTCATGTGGATGCACTGAGCAGGCTAGATCGTGAGCCATGGGGAGAAGAAAAGAACTGTCAAAAATCCTGTCAAGTTGACCCTCCAGTGGTTACAATAGAAAAAGTTTAAGGTTCTGGAGTGGCCATCACAGTCTCCTGACCTTAATATGTATCACTCTGGGGAGATCACAAACTTGCTGTTCATTCAAGATGACCAAAGACTTTGCTTGACCTGGAGGTGTTTTGCCAAGACAAATGGGCAGTTATACCACCTGCAAGAATTTGGGGCCTGCACACTGTCATTGATGCTAAGGTGACAGTACACTGTATTGAGAACTGAGGGTAGGTAGAATTTTGAACAGGGGTAATTTCATTATTTTCTTTGTTGCCATGTTTTGTTTTATGATTGTACCATTCTGTTGTGACTTACAGTTAAATATGACTACCATTAGAAATGAAGAAAAGAACATTGTTTTGACTGCACACTCATGTTCTCTTTATAAATGCTTTTGAGCACAACTACTTACGGCCAATATGCACTGGTTTACAAATCCAATTTCTATAAAGGAGCACTGGTACTAGAATACTCACCAACAAAACACTGTACTCCCAAATCAACCACCACAGAAGGGACCTAGGTTTTTGTGATTTAAGGACAGAAACCTTTCGATCTCTCAAGAGGTATTGAATCATTAATACTTTAGTTAAGGGCCAACACATCCATGTGATAGATAAGCCTTTTTATACACTAATTGTTGTGGCTGTTAAATAAAAAAATGTAATCATGATTAATCTTTATTTTTATGGTATATGTTAGGCATTCATTAAACAAGGCAATTATTACATTATACTCATAGTCACAAATATTTTGTACAGGTAGATATTGATGGAGATACAGGTGGGGTCGATTCTCACTTCTATACACAGAGAAAATGTCTACAAATAGCTCAGGTGCTGTTGATACAATATCCTAGCAGGTAAAGTGTAGGTCCAGTAACAAAAAGTTTGCTGGCTCGAGCGTCTGCATGGCGTGGTGGGCTAAGTCAATGCATTGCTAAATAGTCAGTGGTTCAAGCGTAACTATGGGTTATCTGGCTTTCCCCAGGCCTCCAGCATTGCAAAAAGAATTGGCTGGCTTGGCGACCACGTGGTTGGATGAACCATGTGAGCGCCCTTCACCATCCAAGTAGTTGAAGAACTGCTGAAAATGCAGGGTCAGTGGGAAATGTGTGGGGAAAAAAATTAAAAACATGAATAAGTAAAAATATAAAAAAACTAGGAAATATGAAAATATGACATTTCAGTAGTGACCTTGAATAAGCTGCTTAACCTGAATTTCCATTGGCAAGTATGATCTTACCTGCAGCACTATCCATAGCCAATAACTCAGAAGAACTCCCTAACAAACTGTCATGCCAAATTATTGAGGTAGGTGGAAACTTTCAATTCAATCAATTAATGTTATGTTTGTTTCACTGGTAGGTGTTTCAAGGCAATGATGTGCTATGTAGTTCTAGTTTGGATAATAAACACTCTACTCACTACAATGTAAACAAATAACAATGTAGGATACAAATTTTCAAGATTGCAGACGACATAACTTTCATCAGTGCAAAATGTTTTTTTTAATGTACCAACCTTACTGCAGTCAAGTTAGTACAGTACAAGTTTGAAAGGCAATTCAACATTTTTCAACTTGACTGGTAAAACAAGTCCTGTGTTGATAAATATTTAAATATTTCATGTCAATTTGAATGTGTTGATGGAAAGGTGGAACCGTTCCTGCTCGCAAATAGGTTTGCAACTCTGTGCTGTTTAATCAAAACTGCTTATGCATTTAGCAAAATTTCTAAGTCACATCCCTAAAAACAGGTTAGGCATGAAATGGTAAGGCCACACTTATTCTATAAAACTGTTTCTCTGCATACATGTTATACTGTAGCTGGATGCTGGATAGTGTTGACCCTTGCCATTGGAAACATTCTCCTCTTGTTGGTACATAACTCACCTGGTCCAGATTTGTTAAGGAGGTTATAGTATTTATTAGTAGCAATGCAAGAATTTGGCAAATTATTTTTAACCACTATTCATTAAAGTTAAAGCCTGAAAGTTGATCATTGCCTTGAGATCATGGCCTGATTTCAGCAGTAAGCAAATGTGTGGCACCCTCTACTGGACCCCAGGACACTGTCAAGATGCCTTCACAAGGAGTCAAATATCTGTCCGCAATCGGTGTGACTTAGTTGTTGTGGTATTCTTTCTAAAATTTATTTGGTAATTATGTTGGTATGGCAGCAAGGAGTAGAATGGAGACAGATGTGAAGGTCAATATAAAGCAAATGTTGTTTAATGAAAAAAAAATCTTACACAAAACAATAGGCTTCTATGAGCCAAAACCCTAAAATTTATTTTTCTCCAACACTCACCACACTTCACCTATAGACAATGAATGACAGTTGACCACACAAAAATGTATAATAACTTGAATAAAACCAGCTGATAAACATTAGCAGACAGGACAGGCGATCTATAAGCTAATGGAGATTATGACACAGGAGTTGGAAGAACAGTACATAACACCTGACACAGAACATGGAGCGGGGCTGTGGTGAGACTTGACTCACCAAACCCAAATCAGTACAGGAGGGGGCAATGGTACAATAGTGGTTATATGGTCACCTTTTACACACAGGAATTATTACTCTGATGTTTGCAGCATGCATGTTTATACAGAAATAGCCATAGATGGGAATTCAGAAAGGGTGCATTTACAAGAATTTAAGAACATAGCCCAGTGTTTGTGGCTGACATCATTTTTAGAACATTTTCACCCCTCCCAATTTGTCATTTGCAATTACCCTTAAGCCTTGTCTCTTCAAAAACCCATCAGCAGGTGCAAGATGGTCAAAAGAACGATCGCAATCTGGTACCTTCAAGCATGCCAACAAGCCAAAGAATTCTTATTGCATGGCTTCAACACAGAAGTTAGTTGATAGTTGATATGTGCATGTGAGGATACAGCTTCATCAACTAACCATCATTTAGTTGACCTACACACAAGGAGTTGCTGGAGGGAGATATGATAAGGTACCTGCATCTTACTACCTACATAGCCACCCCAGACAATACTGCAGCAAGCATTGGTACCTGCATCTCACTACCTACATATCCACCCCAGACAATACTGTAGCAAGCATTGGTA